>VDFB02357825.1:0-100375 GCA_007258455.2 Sequoia sempervirens | reverse complement strand
GCAAGGTAGCTGGTAAATGTTGCAAAGTGATTGTTGATAGTGGGAGTTCTGAGAACTTGGTTTTTGAAGAAATGGTGACCAAATTAAAGTTGGAAAGATTGAGACACTTGAATCCCTATCAAATAGCGTGGATTCAAGATGAGCATAAGATATTGGTAAGTGAACAATGTTTGGTGAAATTAAAGATAGGAAATTATCTTGATGCAGTTTTGTGTGATATCATGCCTATGGATGCATGTTATGTTTTGTTGGGAAGACCTTGGTAGTATGATAGACAGGCTATTCATGATGGAAAGAAGAATATGTATACTATTGTTGCTAATGGGATGAATCAGACTTTGTTTCCATTGGAGGATGTTCCTATAGTTGAGGTTTGTATGAGTGCTAGAATTTGTTTGGTTGATGGAAGGAGATTTATGGATGGATTGAGACATGAGAACATGTGCTATGCCTTGGTTCCTTAGAAGGATGAAGACTTGGAGCATGTAGAGGAACAACCAGAAGAGATAAAGGAGTTGCTGACAGAATATGAGGAGATCATTTCAGATAATGTACCTGATGGATTACCACCTATGAGGAGTATTAGCCATTGCATGGATCTGATTCTTGGAGCTAGTATGCCTAATAAAGAGCACACCGGATGGCACCTGCAGAGAATGAGGAGTTGAATAGAAAAGTGCAAGAATTGTTGAAGAAAGGTTTTATCAGAGAAAGCTTAAGTCCATGTGCAGTACCTGCTATGTTAGCACCTAAGAAGGATGGAGAATGGAGGATGTGTACAAACTCTAGAGCCATAAACAAGATCATAGTGAAGTATAGATTTCCTTTGCCTCATATGGATGAAATTATGGATTGTTTGAGTGGAGCGAAATACTTTACAAAGATAGATTTGAAGAGTGGATATCATCATATCAGAATCAGATAAGGGGATGAATGGAAGACAACATTCAAGACAAATGAAGGACTGTATGAGTGGTTGGTGATGCCTTTTAGACTAACAAATGTGCCAAGTACTTTCATGAGGTTGATGAATGAGGTATTGAAGAAATTCTTGGGTAAGTTTTTGATTTTTTACTTGGATGACATCTTGATTTTTTAGTAAGAGTAGAGAAGAACATTTGTTGCATATAAGACAAGTTTTGCAAAAGTTGAGGGAAGAGCAGTTGTTGATAAACATTAGGAAGCATAGTTTCATGAAGGAAGAATTGGTATATCTAGGATTTGTGATATTTTTGGATGGATTGAAGATAGATCCTGAGAAGGTAAGATCAATTGTTGAGTGGCCTACACCAGAAAGCATTAGAGAGGTAAGATCATTTCATGGACTGTCTAGTTTCTACCGAAAGTTCATTAGGAATTTTAGTTCTATTTGTAGTCCTATGAAAAAAACAATGAGAGGGGACAAGAAGGATTTTAGGTGGACATCTGGAGCAGATCAAAGTTTTGAGTTGTTAAAACAGAAGGTGACTAAGTATCCTGTGCTGGCTTTACCAGATTTTAATAAGGTATTTTAGGTAGACTGTGATGCAAGTGGAAATGCAATTGGAGTAGTATTAAGTCAAGAAGGAAGACCAGAAGCTTATTTCAGTGAGAAGTTGAATGATACTAGGAGAAGATATTCAATGTATGTTTAGGAGTTTTATGCCATAGTTCAAGCCTTGAAGAAGTGGAGACATTACTTGTTGCCTAAGGATTTTGCGTTGTATATGGATCATCAGGCTTTGCAATATTTGAACAGTTAGGGTAAGTTGATTTAGAGACACATGAGATGGGTAGAATTCTTGCAGAGTTATACTTTTGTTTTGAAACATAGGAGTGGAAAGTCAAATAGAGTTGTTGATTCCTTGAGTAGGAGAAGGAATTTATTAGCAAAAATGGGAGTGGAGGTATTAGGCTTTGATGAATTGAAGAACTTGTATGAGGAAGACCCAGATTTTGTAGAACCTTGGAGAGCTTGTAAAGAACCAGTTTTGAAAGATAGGAGTCATTGGTTGGATTATTTCATTCAGGAGGATATGCTGTTAAGAGGAAATCAATTGTGTATACCCTAGAGTTCAATGAGGGATAACTTGGTGAAAGAAAAGCATTGTGGAGGATTTTCAGGACATTTTGGAGTTGATAAGACAATAGCATCAGTAAGTGAGAATTATTTTTGGCCATAGATTCATAAGGATGTTAGGAAATTTGTGCAGAGTTGTAGATTTTTTCAAGTTGCAAAAGGGAATAGTTAGTTGGATTGTCTAAGCCTTTGACAGTTCCAGAGAGACCTTGGGAGGATATTAGCATGTATTTCATACTTGGTTTGTTGAAGACACAGAGAGGTAATGATTCTATATTTGTGGTGGTGGACAAATTTTCTAAAATGGAACATTTCATACCTTGTAGGAAGACAACAAATGCAATACATGTAGCAGACTTATTTTTCATGGAAGTGGTTAGATTGCATGGATTACCTAGGAGTATTTTTTCAGAAAGAGATACAAAGTTTGTTGGTTACTTTTGGAGGACACTTTGGAAGAAGTTAAAGACAGATTTGAAGTTCAGTTATACTTTTCACCCATAAACTGATGGACAAACAAAGGTAGTAAACAAGAGTTTGGGGAATTTGATGAGATGCTTGGTTGGAGAGAAGACTGTAAGTTGGGATTTAGTCCTTGCACAAGCAGAGTTTGCATATAATAATTCAGTGAACACAAGTACCAGAAAAAAATATTTTGAGATTGTTATTGGAGTTCATCCTAGAGGTATATCAAAGTTAAGAAACATCAGTATGGAAGATAAGAGGAGTGAAAAAGTAGAGGAATTCACAGAACATATGAAGAAGGTGCATACTTAGGTGAAGGAGCAATTGGAAGATGTGAACCAGAAGTATAAGGAGAAACCAGATAAAAATAGGAGACATAAGGAGTTCGAAGTTGGAAATGAAGTGATGGTATATTTGAGAAAGGAAAGATTTCCAGTTGGAACATACAATAATCTGAAGATGAGGAAGTTTGGACCTTGTAAGATTTTGAAGAAATTTGAGTCAAGAAATGCATATGAAGTGGAGTTACCGGATAACATGGTTATATCACCTATATTCAACATTGCAGATCTACATCAGTTGCATGAAGCAAAGTTCAATGAAGGAAGTGAAACAAAATTGGAGAATTAGTTTCCTAAACAACAGTCAAATGAGATTGAAGAGATTTTGGATATTAGAGATGGGAGGAAAACTTGTGGAAGACAGTACAAAGAATACCTTGTGAAGTGGAAGGGAAGACCAGTGGAGGATTCTTCTTGAATTTCTTAGGCTGAGGTAGACCGTTTTGGTTTTCCTTTAGCCCCAGAAAAGTGAGGGACTCACTTTTCAAATAACCCCAGATGTATGATGCAAGAGCATCCTTGGTTCTTGGCAATCTTGCATCAACCAAAAATATTTCCTTTCAGTTCAGTTCCTATTTAGTTCAAGTTGGTGGATTCATCATATTTGCTCACTAGACCTTGTGGATCTACATTTTCATTATGGACTGTTCATTTTCCTTATTCCAAGATTTGAGTGTGATTGGATTTTTTTCTAGCAAGTTATCGCTTCTAGATTTAATGGCAATTTCCTAAATCGACGCCAGAATAATTTTCAAACCTAATGGCTAGTTCGATCTCATAGATCTTTCTCGTAACTTGCGGATCTTGACAGTGTGATTTTAAATATTCTCTGGAGTGTCACCGACCTTAATTATAGGTCCACACTTCATCCTATGCATTCACCAAGGAGTAATTCAAATTGAGGCCGACCTATTCATGCACCCATTACATTTTCTTTCATTGGAGATTGTAATGACCTTTGGATGAAGTAGATGATTCTAGTTCTCATGATGTGATATAAATCAGTGTAATAGATCATTAGAAAGTAGTCAAATAGAATATTAGATTTGAGATGTTAGATTTCAGCTTGCATTAAGGAGCATATTGGAATGTTGTATTTTTAAACATGTTATATCAGGCCTGTGAACCGAATCTGTAAGCTCAGATGTTGCCGACCAATTGTAATTGAGATTTCTATTAATGAGCATGTTTTAATATGTATTTTCCTCCATATTCTGTGTTGCTTCTATTGTGTTACTCTTGTTGCACGGTTCAGTTTTTTCTTTTTGAGGACCCTCCTACCGTGGTTGTACCAATATAATTCTCATTAAAATGAATTCCACTCATGATTCATACGATACTTAATTAGCATAAAAAGGTACTAAGATTCAAAGATTTAATCATGGAATTTGAGAGTAAAGACCATAAGGTTCAATCAAAATGATATTATTATTTATACTTATAATAATATTTTTCACAATTCAATTATTGCATAAATGACTCAAATGTACATACATATTTCTCTTATTGATTGATATGTTTCATTCTGGTTTTCCAAACCTTGCATTTAAAATTTTTCGAAGTAATAAATGAGTTTTTGCTAAATTTTCCATAAGGCATTGTTGATTGTTGTTTTATGGCCTTGAATACATTATTTAATTTATGTTTTCTGTGTAGTGGTTGTGGTTGCAAAGTAATAAAATAGTTCATGTTCTTCTTGATAAGGCATTGTTGGCTATTTTTGTGTGGCTTGAAGGATAGTTGTTATTTGTCTAGGCCTCAATAAGGATTTCTTAGAATGACAAGTTGTATATTAAGTGTGAGATGAAACATTGGTCTTACCATTGATTATAGTGGCAGACCAACATACATTGTCCGCCAACGCAATCAATGGTGATATCAATGTTTTTTATTACACTTAATATACAGGTTGTCATACATATGAATGTTGTTTGCATCTAATTTCACAAACATACATATCTGCACATAGGGAAAATAAAATGAAACACAACAAAAGAAGGCCTGCTCTCCACCCTACCATATTGGGTCATGGAGCCTCATAGGCTCTCACCAAACCCATGAGCAAGAACATACATTGTCCACCATTGTGATCAATGGTGAAACCAATGTTTCTTATTGCACTTAATATAGAGCCTCTCACCATTGGTTATAGTGGTAGACCAACATACATTGTCCACCAGTGTAATCAATGGTGATATCAATGTTTTTTATTACACTTAATAGACAAGATATCATACATATGAATGTTGTCTGCATCTAATTTTACAAACATACATATTTGCACATAGGGAAAATAAAATGAAACACAACAAAAGAAGGCCTGCTCTCCACCCTACCATATTGGGTCATGGAGCCTCATAGGCTATCACCAAACTCCTAAGTAAGAACATGATCAATGGTGAAACCAATATTTCTTATTGCACTTAATATAGAGCCTATCATTCTAAGTTATGCAACTATGGTAATATCAAAGATAAACATATGCAACATAACTTTATGAACTCACATGTAGCAGCAATATATTCTACACTCAGCCAACACAAGAAGATTAAAACCATAGAAATCAAATAACAAAATTATGAAACCTCTTGTTTTGTGGTTTTCCCTTATTGTGTGCACTTTGGCTGAAATTTTTGTCAACCTTTCTTAGTTTTTAACCCTTTCAGTGTCCTGCTCCCAGTCAAAAAAAAGGTGGCATATTTTTTTATTTTTAATATTAAACACATTTGGTACATTGATAGAGAAGGCCAACAAAATTAAATGTCAGTTGGCATCAACATTAATTTTTGTATGTTTTCTATGTAGTGGTGATGGTTTCAAAGTGATAAAATAGTTCATGTTCTTCTCAATAAGGAATTGTTGGCTATTTTTGTGTGGCTTGCGGTAACAGTTTGCACTATTTTCCATAAGGCATTGGTGATTTTCAATAAGGATTTCTTAGAATGATAGGTTTCATATTAAGTGTGAGATGAAACATTGGTCTCACCATTGATTATAGTTGCAGACTAACATACATTGTCCACCAGCGTAATCAATGGTGATATCAATGTTTTTTATTACACTTAATATAATACATGTGGAAAATGCATATACACACATACACACTCAAACATACATATAAACATTCAAATATGCATGCATATACGCATACAAATGTATTACATACACACATATCTACACACATCTGTATCAAGATGTTGTATGCACTCAAAAAATTCAATTGCATGCATATATGTTTATGTATATATGCATATGTAGATGTATACATGCATACAACCATGTCCACAAGTATATACAAGAACAACTACAAATATTGATACATGTGTTGAATAGGGTGATCAAACTTGTACCTTTTCAAACTTGTACCTTTACAGAAGCTCGTTGTCTTGGTT
This sequence comes from Sequoia sempervirens, assembly GCA_007258455.2. Lineage (NCBI taxonomy): Eukaryota > Viridiplantae > Streptophyta > Pinopsida > Cupressales > Cupressaceae > Sequoia > Sequoia sempervirens. The sequence continues at coordinate 94,118 of VDFB02357825.1, read as the reverse complement.
CACAACTCTAATAGTAGGTAAAGACACATAACGACACCCAACAATGCCTTATAAAAAATTGTGCAGACTTTCACTATGTTTTCCAAGGTTTAAAATGGTAGGTGTTATTACAACCATTGCCACTACATGGAAACCATACAACAATTAATGTTGATGCCAGGACAACAAGCTTCTGTGAAGGTGCAAGTTCGGTCATCCATTGTCGAGCTTCTATGAAGGTGGTTGGAGGTTATTTTGTGTTTTTTGCATGGGGAAATGGTTGCAAAAGCAATACAAAAGCCTCGGCTCTAATAATTTTTTCCCCAAAAATGAAACACAACAAAAGAAGGCCTGCTCTCCACCCTACCATTGTGGGTCATGGAGCCTCATAGGATCTCACCAAACCCCTGAGTGAGAACATACATTCTCCACCACTATGATCATTGGTAAAACCAATTTTTCTTATTGCACTTAATATAGAAACAATCGACACCAAATGTAAACCATAAATGAAATAATATTGGTTTCAACAGTGTCGTAGACAACAACAGAATTCATAGTAAATCGCCACAAAATGCGAACCATAAATGAAACAATATTGGTTTCAATAGTGACCCAAATGAAAAAACCCACAAAATAGAAGAATTCACAGTAACAAACCCATGCAAAAAAAACAAAATAACCCCATATGCGGATAAATTATTTTTTCAACAGTACCTTATCGAAAATGAAACAATATATCCAAAGCTACAGAAAAATAATCAACAATGCCTTATGGAAAACAACATAAACTATATAACATTAACTATTTTACTGCATTGCAACCATCACCACAAAACAATAGATACATACATATTTGCATGTAGGGAATGATAAGCTATATTTTAAGTGTTATATGGAATATTGATGTCACCATTGATCGCAGTGATGAACAATGCCTTATTTTGTTGTGTTTCATTTTATTTCCCCTATGTGTAGATATGTATGTATGTCATAGTAGATGCAAACAACATTGATACATACTGAGATATTCTTGAAATGATAGGCTATATTTTAAGTGTTATATGGAACATTGATGCCACCATTGATTGCAATGATGGACAATGCATTTCCCCTATGTGCAGATATGTATGTATGTCATAGTAGATGCAAAAAACATTGATACATATCGATCCCTATGTTTATTTTGTTGAGACATTCTTGTAATGATAAGTTGTATTTTAAGTGTTATATGGAACACTGATGCCACCATTGATCGCAGTGATGGACAATGTATGTTCTTGGTTGGTTGTTTTGCAAGAACATAGACTATTTTCAAAATTCTCTCCAAAGGGTTTTCCAAATGTGCCTCTTCCTTCTTGCTTTCTTTTAACTACCTTCTTTGTCCAACCACTGTAAAAAGCCAAAAAAATTGTTTTAGAGGAAAAAAACTAGAAAACAAAAGAATTCACAGTAACAAACCCATGCAAAAATAAAATAAAATGGGTTGCATGTTGCATATGAATATTTTTTGTATATAATAATGTTTTCTGCATCTAATTTCACATATGTAGATATTTGCATGTAGGAAAAATAAAATGAGTGGCAAGAAAAGACAGAGTTCTCTCCATCCTGCCATAGTTTGGTAAGAGCCTATGACACTCCATGACCCAATATGGCTAGGTGGATAGCATGCCTTGTTTTTTTGTGTTTCATTTTATTTTCCTATGTGACTGGTTTCTTGGAGAGGATTTCACATTCATTAGAATGCATGGTTTTACCAAGGAACCGTTCTGGCTTCCGACATGCGTCAAAAACAACTTGTTGGCCCTTGAGATGTTTCAATAAGTGTCAATTATTGACTATATCTTTTGCAGATGGAAGGCCAAGAAGAAAGGATTTTTCCTTTTCCCACTAAGCTTCAAAATGGTGGTTATGGAAAATAAGTAGACACATAAGCTACTAGAGGAAAAGTTGGCTCATCTGGGGCTAGTATGGATTTGTGACAAATGGCAATATAACCCCAAAAATGACTTAACAAGCACAAACATTTGGGTGACTCACAACCCCTAACCTTATTGTGAAAAGTGGTGAAATCCCCTATTAGAACAGGATGATCTATTTGTAGACCTAGTTCACATTCCTAGAGAGGATAAGAGGCCTCCATGGCTCAATTTCTATTTTCCTTTGGTGAAGTTTAATGAGAAGTACCAAATGGGGGCTAGCCTTCACAATAATTTGGCAAATTATTGGAATTGGAATGAGGAAAAGATTAAAGATTTATGGGTTTACCATCAAGAGATCTAATGCCCTAATGCCCCATTCCTAGGCATAGACAGGGATGACAGATTTGATACTCTATGGAACTAGGTGCATGATGATACCAACGCAAGTGATGATGAGGATGTTGACCTAGAAGAGGCTAGAAAATATACAGGGAAAGGGGAGGAGAAGGAAAAGGAAGTGAAGAAGGTCCCAACACAGAAAGCTATACAAGCAACAAAGCAACCTAGCACAACTACTCTAAAGCTACAGGTGAATATATCACATTCAGGAGCCTCACTAACACACTCATGGGCCATGAAAAGGCCTAAATTTCAAGCCCAACAACAACCATCAGAGGTCTTAGAGGTGGAAAATTCCCCACCTGACAAAAGGCAGCACACATATGCAACTGTTGAAGAGGGTTCATAGGAACCTACGACGAGCCAAGGATCAGAGTCATCCATAATGCAAGTATCTTTCTCTCTCCCTCTTCTTGATTCACAATCTCTAGTTTCTTCCACTGTCTTTGGGTTGCTCGTCACTTCACGTGTCATCATTTCCTTTTCTAATTTTGTTGCAATGCTTGTAGGAGGTTTCTCCCATTTCTCCCAAGTAGGACAATTCATTTTTACTTCCTAGCAGGTTACTCCACCTTTCATAGGAGCCTAGTCTGCATCTAATATTGCTTCACCTTTTACATATGTTGTGTTGGCTCCAACGCAGCTTGCTCAACAAATGGAGTCTGTTGTATCTCTGTTGCCACCATGCTTCCCATGAGTCCTCCTACTACTTCATAGATTGGGCCTTGGTATATTCCCCCATTCTCCCCACAAACGCTCTCCCTTTCGAAGAAGAAATCACTCGAGACCACTACTCTCCCATTCCCTTTTGTTGTTCCTCACGGTGCACCCTTTGCTGGCAAGCTCATTAGATCACCAAAAATTTTTTTGTTAGAGGGCGATAAAACAACACAAGCACAAGCTCTCAGGCTCTAGAATCAAAGGGACAAGGATGCTAAGAAGCTGGCTGAGCCAAAGGTGCAACCACTTTTTAATGAGGCTCAACAATCATTGCATTTTGCAACCATGCATCCAAACATCATTAAGCCCTAGGGAGAAATACAACCCAAATATTACACCATATATGCTATGGGACTTGATCTACACGTGGCCCAACCATAAGATAAATTTGAGCTCATGGAGGAGACCTAGTGTGTGGTGACCACTGACTTTCTCAAGTCTAGTCACCAACTAAAGAAGAAAGAAGATGAGCTAAAAATTGTCAAGGAGAGGATAGAGGTCCCACTGAAGAAGGACAAGGCAAGGGATGTTGAATTTGCATGCTTGTCATAGCAAGCAGAGGCAGAGCAGGCTAGAATCCAAGGGGAACTCACAAAGTTACAATCCCAAGATCCAAACCTAGTTACTGATCTATAACAAAAAAACCAAGAATTATAGGACCAGTTGGCACAGACAGAGGAGGAGATGCAACAAAAGAATGAAGAATTTTAGCATCAACATGCTCAATTGGATCAAATAATACAACAAAAGGAAACGGACTTCCAGGGCTGAAAAGCTCAATTCGAGAAGGAAATCTAGGAGGTAAGGCTCTCCCTGGATAGGGAATCTATAACCAGAAGCCAGGTTGAGGAAAAATGGATTTTTGAGTTAAGAGTGTTGCAGGAACAAATCTCCACTATGGATAAGAAGATTGTAGAATTGACGCAAGACATCGAGTTGAGGGATGCATAAATTGGCCTTTTAAAGAATCCTCCCCAACCCCCTACTACCCAATTGAACCTCCTTCCAGTAGCCCAATGACTATATATTTCATACTAGGAAAAGGTCAAGGCCTTCTATTTGACTCTTCAACCAATGCTCCAGTTCATGGTGGAAGCATCACGTTTAAGTAGGGAGGTTCATGAAATGATTGAGCAATTCCCACAGTTCATTACGGAAAAGATTCTTGAGGTAGAAAAATTGTTGAATAAGTTGTACATAGTATCAAATGAGGACTTAGTGCGCGTAGGGATTATGGACTAGAATTCCTTTTCCAAGATAGCAAAAGAGTTCATTTGTTTCCATGCAGCCATCCTTCATGCTAGCAATTGCTCTACCACATTGGGTCGAACTATGAACAACATGTGGGCAAAATTCTCCCAACTGATGTAGATGGGCCTACCCTCCCCATTTCTTTCCAATGATTTGGTGGCCACGGTGGAGTAGATTGCAATGAAGATTGAGGAGAAGTAGTAAGACATCCAATTTTTAGAGCTTCAATCAACCCCCTACTACTGAGGATATTGAGGGTGTCACTCATCAGATAGTGCGGCTACTTTTTCAACTCGAGTATGAGACCAGGATATCCATGAAGTTGTCATTCAAAGAAGTGATTGATCTGCATGAGGTGTAAGATAATCTACATTACATATCGATGCCATTTGAGGCTGACTAGCTCCCTCTGTAGACTGCTCTCTCAAAGTTCTAACTCCATCGCCCAATGAATAAGACTCTATTCTTCGAACCAGAAATTTTGGTTTCCTCATTCCATAAGCGAAACACCCATAGTAGTCACCAAAAACTGTGGATATAAAATCCCTTGAGCTCCCTTCGGGTTGATTATATTTTGCTAAGTCCAGCCTGCACCATATGTATTTGAATATTCCTGGCCCTCTTTTTTGAAATGCTTTGCTAGTTATTGCCATGTGTCTGCCATGCACTCCTCATAAGGATTTCTCCCTTCGCTTCTCTTCCAAGCCTTTCCATGCTTCCACATGTTAGCAGCATAAGCATTTGAAAGCTTGATTCCCTTCACTTCTCAACCAAGCTCTGACCGCACGCCACGTAACATTGTTCTGAATACACTTTTGGTAGACCCTAGAGTCAACGCTTGCAACAAAGACTTCTCCACATGTCTTATGCATGGGTATTTTCATGACAAGGACAGAAGGAACAAGCTACAAGCCCCATCATATTGCTATGTGTCCTAACTAACTTTGTAGGTGAGTGACACATGTCCATGAGAGGTTGTGCTACTTCTACACTGGGACCACCGGCATCATTTATAGAGGATGCATTTGGCACGAGGGTGACTGTGTTTTATGGCTTAAAATATTTTCCATTGCAATGGCCTAGGGAAATCATTGTTGTGGACATCATTTCTCATGATGAAGGAATCTTTTCTGTTACTGGCTTTCAAGCGGTGGGATTATTTTCTATAAATACTACTTCTTTTCAAAAATGAGTTTGGAACATACAAAAAAATTGTGAAAAGATGTCAAGCCTCTTGTATTGTTTTTAGATTATTGTATAAGATTCTCAAACTATGTCATTGTTATTCAACATTTATGTTTCTTAACTATTTGACAAAACATTATATTGTGCCATTGTTGTAATGAGTAGTTTATTTGCAAAACTTCTATGATTTCAATATAGGTTTGTTGATTTAGACCATGTCTTTGAATCTTCTTTTCAGTAAGTTTGTATGGGAGTTATTCTATGTTATTGGATAAATTATTCAGGTTTTCATCTTTGATTTCTGTTATTCTAGGACATGTAGATTGTTGAATAGGCTCTTAAATCCCATATAAAAGATAGATTTACCATGCCTACACCTACTTCTTGGCACATCACCTTAGTTAGATCTTTATTTTTTTATATCTGCTTCCTTTTCCCATCCCAAAACCCTAATTAGAGAAGAAGTCAACTTCTTTAAAAACTTGGAGGTTACTCAATTTAGTGCAATTAGTTCCCCCATTAACTAAGTTTCTCATAAGGCTATTTCTTATCAAAATTTCGCATCCACAGGAGGATCAACAATAGACAAGGAGGAAAGACTCCTAGTTGCAACATGTGATTGGCTAGGTATATCATTGTTGTGGTTAGCCTTCAAGACATCAATGCCTTGGTCTTCTTCTCCTTGCATTTAATGCGGCACACCATGATGTTCACTTGTTTCCTCTTGTTCATTATCACTGTAGATGGAAAATGAGTTCCTTTCCCAATCCAAGAGCTCCAATGTTTCACCATGTGGAGGTTTAGGTTGTATGTCTTAATCATTGCCAACCTCTGAGATGTATTCTTCTTGAGTGTCACTATACCTTTTGTGGCACAATTCCAAGTGGGAAGAAATCAACAATTGACATGGGCCTATTAAGATGGTTGAGGTATGGCATATGACTGCCTTCCAGAAGTCCTCCATAAAGCTTATCATCCATCACATATAAATGTTCTACAAGAGGGGAAGACTCCTGATGATCGATGGAAAACTCTCCCACTTGATCTGCTTCATCATTGAGAGGTTCAGGACTATGTTGTTCTCCTTCCATTGTTATCCCAACACTTTCTTAAGGGTTGCTTTCAACTGGTTCATCACGTGGTTTAGGTTCTTGGACCTCTACTTCAATCCTAGTAGCAACTGCAGGAGGTGGTCCGATTGGTTTATCTACTTGCCCTTTAACTTGCTTGATGGCTTCATGACATAGCTCACACGTGAACTCTGAATGTTCCAAATCATGGAACCTACACCAACATGGCAGCAATAGTAGGTCTCTAAATCCACTTGGTGTCGTAGCTCTAACCAATCCCTCATGAGTCTTGAGACAAGCTTGTTATATCTTTCCACTACCGGATCTTCATCATTAATTGGGATAGAAGTTTGATGGTAGACAACCATGGCCTGTGGTTGTTCCCACTCCTCTAGATCTTCCTTTTCAGTTGTTTGATTGCTCTCATCCATTGAAAATGGGTCTTCGAATTCCATTTCACTAGGGCTTTCATCATGATTTCCTGTTGCCCCCAGACTTTCAACCTCTTCTTTCTGATCTTCAGCATTTGTGTTGGTTGTCCCAACATATACTATTGCAAATTCTGTTGATTCATCTTCAACTACCAATGGTTCTTCTTCTTGAGTGAAGGGCTACTCTTTACCTATGGAGAAAAAATCTTATAATCTTCTTCCAGCTAAACTTCATCAAGGCTCCCTGCTATCCCAAGAAATCCAACTCCTTCCTTTTGATTCTTAATCTTAGTGCCTATTATCCCAAGACTCACTTTTGTAGAATTTCTTAGTTCAGCTTCATCGTGTTGTCCTCCAAATTTTTATTGCTCTTCTGCCTCATTGTATGACTCCTTTTTATTAAGAGTTGTCTGCTCTAACTTGTTCAAACAACTCTTAGCTTGGGAAATTATGTTTGCACACAAAGGGCAAGTGAACTCCGAGTGAGGTGCATTATGGAATCTGCACCATCCTGACATCAACACTTCTTCTAGTCCTATCCCATCCTTGCTACCCAAGTGTTCTTGGATCAACTCTTCAAAGGCCTTCGTTGCCATGTTAATCAATTCTTCTTCTGGGTCGGGCGGAGCTAAGGGTTGGTATATTTACCAAAAGGGAATTTCTCCTTGCAAAACCATTGCAATCCTACCCAAGAATGTTAGACATTCCAATTCATTGTGCCTGCATGTGTTATGAATTCTACATTTTTCTGCCAATGCAAATAGCTGCAATGGCCTCCTCAATCTCCTATTTAAATATTCTTGTAGTTGAGTGATGTTAACTTGTAGTTGTTGCTCCATCTCAACTCAAATGATGCTTGTCTTCAAATTTTTGATTTTAAATTTCCAACATATGATGAGATCTTTCTATTTCAGATTTTTACTTGAAAGTGCTTAAAACTTCCAGCGTTACAACCTTGTGCTCAACCATGCCCTCCTTCTAGCTCTAGTTCTATTGATGGGTGTTTTTGCACCTTCTCAACATAGGAAAAACATAAATTCTCTACCTCTCTTGAAAGATAATTCCTACAAACAAGTTGTAGAAAATATCCCAAGGTCTCTCGGGTGTCAAGTCATGAAAATGCTTGGAATAGTTCAATTGGTTGATGTGATTTGTTGGTAATCACAGAGTGGCCTTTATGGTTTACAAAGCATGGGAATTTAGGTCTACAAATGGAGTTTCTAGGATGTTGAAAGTGAATGAATAGTGGTTGCTCACTCAAAACAAGCTGAAACTCAACATGTTCATCAAATTTAGCATTTTTGTGATGCTTGGAAACCTATTCTAACAAAATTTAAAATAAATAGCAAAAGGAGAAAGGGTTGAGAGATCTATTCTAAATCTAATCTATGAATGAACAATAACAATGGAGGATGCTACAATAGACAAACTCCCATAAAAGTGAGTTTTGCTTGACCAAGAGAAACCTACAGCTACAAAAAACTAGTGCAATCTTCTAGGGTCTGCATATTTTCAGATTGTGCATTCACCTCATGAACATACAATTGAACTAAAGTGTAGCATATGAATTAGCTCAGACTAGCTTTAAAAAGTGATTCATCATCAACAAACCACAAAAGGCATGAGTTGGAAGTGCATCCAATGTTGTGACAACTACCATTAAAGCCATTCAAGAAACTAACTAACTAAAACTAACATGGAGGTTGAATCATGCATGCACAATGAGCAAGTTTAAATAAAACACCCAAAATAATGCAACGCTTCCTTCTATTGCTGTAAAATTCCTCTTACAACAATTCACCACCACTGTAAAGACTAGATTAATTTTAACCAAAATACCACTACATTTTTTTATTTCAAGTATTCATTCACAAGTACACTCGGGAACTTCTATCCATACGGGACAAATATATCATCTGTTCATATGGAACAGGAATTCACTTCATCTATTCATATGGAATAGGAATACATCTATTCATATAATCGGAATAGGCATCCACCTAAACGAGGTAGGCATCTATCATCTGATAGGTATGTGCTTTGGCCAGAGTCTTGGACTCATCGGGATCATCCGGATCCTGAGTCGCTTCACTGATGACCACACTTTCTACTAAAAGTGCACCGAGGTTGTCGTCCTCAGGGGTATGTAAAATTGTAATTCTAAACTTGAAACCCGCCTCGGATTTTGGCCTAAGGGCCTCAGGGAATCAAGCGATCCACACAGGATTCTTCCGAGTATAGTTGTATGTATTTTAGTTGATTATCTCTTATAACTAGTTATGTGATCTCTCCAACCCTAAACCCCATTCCCGAACGCCTAAGTACTGGGGACATCCTTCGCTTCCTAGACTGCCTACATACCCTGCTTCCAAACGGGATCAAGGCGTAAAATATGTAGTTATGTTTTCTAGGCTATGTTTATGTGAACTATTATAAAGCGGGTACACAACCCTTTCTAGGGTTTTTATTTCCCCTAGACAGTTCCTCTGCGGTTGCTACCCACGATGGGAAGCATGGATAATAAACGATCGCCTTGACCATTTATTGTTTACCTATTAACTTTCATCTAACCCTACTCCCTAATGATGTTCGTCTCCCTTGACCCGTTTAAATGATTTCCTAATAATTTATCCACATGATTATATCTTTGAGTTAGAATTACATTTGCACCACTGAAAATTCCTAAGTTACAATTTTCTAGGTTGTCACTAGCGGATTTGATTCATTTTTGTTTATCTTTTTAGATTATCGATCCAAAGGGAATTTCCCTTCCTTTGGATTTTAAACAACCCGTGTTCCTTATTTCTCCCCGGCGATTTATAGGGACGATGCCACATACGCCGTTATTGCATCTGTATTAGGCTATAGATGTAGTAGCTCAAGCGCAACGGCTTTACCCGTAAACGTGAACCAGAGGCACCATTAATACCGAACGCTGTTGGTTTTGTTTTTCCTTCTTTGATTAGTTTCCAAATCTGTATCTAACATACTTAAATATTAATTAGGAAAAGAAAGTTCATAAGGCACGGTAACTTTTAACAATATTCATAAAAGAAAACCCATGATGATTAAATAAATCAACAAGCATTGGTCAAGAATTTATAATAAGTTCCATAGACAATAAAATAACTATTTAACTATCAATTAAGTAACTAACCCATATCCACTTGTAAAGAAATCTCGTGCAATGTAACTAAGTGACATACTTAAATTAATTACATGCATTATTTTGGGGAAATTTCATCATATAACGTTTTGTACCTCCCTTTCCAAATTTATGCAAGAACTCCTTGAGTTGAACATCTTCAAGCATTGTTGTGAGGCTTAAGATCATATCTATATTATCCAGATAGTTTATGTAGCATTAGGAAATGAAAAATTACAATTTGACTATGTAATAAAATATTTAACCAACACTTAACTAGAGCTATTCTATGAGGTTCCTACATTGCCTATCTTTTATAGAAGATTATTTCTAGGTAAAAAGAGGCTTCACATTCTCTATATTTACAATTGAAGAGCCTAGACCAAATATGTGTTGATAGATGATTTACTATTTGTATGCTTCGACGAAGGGGCAATATTAATTAATTAATAATTTTTATTTTATTTAATAAGTCCTAAAGCCAAAGGTCTTTATCAATGGTATTGGATTAATGATATTATGGATTTATTATATGGAAAATTTTCAAGCCTAACTATACTAAATATCAATGACTTATTTCTAAATATTATAAATAAAGGAAAGTATCTTCACATAAATATTTGAGCTTATAAATATTCACTTAAAAAGAGTATTTGTAAAAGTTCATCTTAAAAGATTAATATATTAACTAACCTTCTTTTTCTAACTATCTTTACATAAAATAAATATTTAAACTTATAAATATTCACCCTTAAAAGAGTATTAATTTGAAAAGTTTATCTTAAAAAGTTAAAATACCACTAATCTTTCTTTCTTTATTAAAATTAACATGCACTCTTCTTTCTTTCTATTTTTAAGGGAAGATTCACGAGATTTACTTTACCCCCAAAATTTTTAGGCTTTAAAGAAAAATATGCATTTTTTTTTTTGCCTTAAGTTTAGGACATCGTGGGGATGATTTTTACTTTGAATTTTCATTACTTACCAATATAAATAGGTTATTCCGTAACATAAGAAATTTTAATATAAGGGTGTACATATAAACCGAGACACTCCAACATGCCTAATAATAAGGAGAGGTATAAGGAGTGAAGGGATAAAAACCTATTTACCATCCTCCTAAATAACCGTTGCATGTGTTTGCATAAATGTCTATATTTTGAAGAGGAATCAATATCCTACTATATTTAAAATCAATCAATTAAATCTTTCCAAAATAATGTATATATCCAGAATCTATAAGCCCCAAATGTTATAAATTATTCACTTATATTAGCTTAGCTGCATCAAGATAATTTTTAAATCTCATAACTCCTTCAATAGGTAAATTCATAATTACCGCAATAATTAAATCCTACTCCAATTCCAAGAACAATTTCATTATCCTTATTAATACTTGATGACTCACGGTAAAAAAAAAGTAGAGGAAATAGGAGTAACATGCGCCTGAATTTACTGTCAAAAAGAAAATTTATGTGAAATTGAGATGCAAGGAGATAAAAAAATACTGATTATTTATGTTTCAAATCCTTCCTTAGTCAATTATTTAAGGTATTTGTTCCCAGACGTATGACTTTAAACTCTGATTAGATATGTTGGTTTATTCTTATCAAGAACTTGGCTCAGATAATGATTAGTGGAAAGCTACTGGTTTTTACACATGGATCAACCCAGAATTTACAAATTTATGTTTAAAAATATTGTTTTATCTACATAACATCAACTACTATGGATTCGGTCATCTAAATGGCCGCATTCTCTTGATTTATGCATAAACTTATTACCAAGTCTGAAACTATACATCTGAAGCAGTATGAGTTCACAACCTAATTTCTTTTTATGGAATGATTAATGTAATGAACTGCCAACAAAACCATATATAATCCCAATCATTTTAAGAAGGTACGAATCTACCTGTTGCACTAATTCTTGGAGGAACTCTAAGATGTTTGATGGCAAAGGGAGTACCCAAGTCACCACGATGGCCTTCCGCATAGATATGCAAAACAAACTCTTCTGGAGCTCTGCCAAGCAATTCCACGTAAAATGAAACCTTCAAATGCTAAATGCCTGCTCATTGATCTATTTCAAGGGAAAAAAAAAAAAAAAACAATCTAAAATGTATAACATAGAATTGGAGAGTTGCCTCAAACAAATGCCTGCATGTTCAATTTATAGATAGAAATGTATTAAATTCTTTTCCACTGTAGTTCTCGAATTAGCTCTGCTATTTATTGAGGGTAGTTGGAACGATCCATGTGAAAAATATGGGTGGCGTGACAAGTCGGCGTTGGGCGGCAGAATGGTGTTCTTGGTCGGCAGGTACACACATGCTATATCCAACGCCTTCAATTTATTTGACTTCAATTCCCTATCTCAAGTTCTGTTAGGTTTTAAATTTAATGAATACTAACTCAAAATCTGATAGCCAACAATGTAGCGAAGTAATTTTTTTTTCAGCTTTTCCATGAGTATCACATGCATTCATGCATTAATATTTAAAGTCTATCAACGTTTGCAGTAAGAGTTGGGTAAGAGAAGGAGTTGTGACAACCACTTACAAATGAGGAGCAAGCCCCTATTTATAGTTTTCCAAAAGGAGAATGAATGGCCAAGATTGATTTACAATGAGTGGCCTAGATTTGATACAAGTTAGGATTTCACCTATCCCCAAATATATAGCAATATAAAATAAATCCTTTGTCTTTTCCCTATTTTGTCATCTAGTGATCCTAGCATTGTAGTAGTTTTGTCTTTTAGTGATTGTCTTCCTTGTTGTAGCTGAAATTGTTAAAGGTTGCCCCTTTGTCTGATGTACTTGCAACATCCTCTCATCCATTTGAATGAATCTTCTTGTATATTTGTGTTACTGAGAAGCAAATATGTTGCTCTTGATGTAGGTGGATAGCTCCTGACGATCATCATCATTTGGTGGAAAATAAAATAGCTCCCTCCTACTCCTTGTTTGAAAGCATTTCTCAACTTGGTATTTCCTGGTATAGATTCTTAAGTGGGCTTATTCAATTAAGTAGAACTCCCCTTAATGTCAATATTCATATAAACAACTCCTTTGGTGGTCGCAATCACCCTCCAAACACAACAAAATCTATGCCTTTAGTATGGTTCCATGAATCCCGCACACAAGAGGTGTAGTAAGTGCTTTCATACATAAATCAAGGCAAATGTTAGTAAAATCCTACAAACTCATTATTAGATCCATCCATGCATCATTAAAATATTATAATAGTCATCGTTGTTCCACATTTGGAGCTCATTTGGACCATAAACATAAATGTGAGTTTAGAGGTCCAGGTTTCCCCTAGGTCAGAAGCCATTTGGAGTAGCTAGGAGCAGGACGATGCCAAGGCCAAGGAGACCCATAGGCCACTGCCCGCAACAAAAGGTTTTGTATGGTGAACTTGGCAATCAAATTCCAAGTGAGGTGCTTTGGCATGTGCAAAAATCAATTGTAAGGCACTTGAAGTTACCAGGTTAAGTTTGATGCATTTGTGGGTCTGAGGCATGCAGGTGTTGTGAGGTGGAAAGATGTTAAAGCTTGGCCATTAAATGATGATGCTCAAGAGATGACAACCTGCATGCAGAGTTTTGCAAAGCCACAACTCTTAGCAATTTTGAGTTTTTGCAAATTAAGCACATGGAAGATGCGTTAGAAGGGTTCCTAGACCTATTCCTTAATGATTTGGCCCTTTTCAAAAAATGCAAAAATTCAGAATGTGGAAGTTGGAGGGTTTGTTGCCTTAAAAATGATATTGAGCACACAGAAACCCATGAAAGGAAATGGAGGGATGGTGACCTGCATAAGTAATCTCACTGACGGTGACAGAGGGATGGTGACCCATAGAGAAATTCTCGCGGATGGTGACATAGGGATGGTGACCTGCAAAGAAATTCCCACAACTTCACAAAACTTAGTAAATTTGAGATTTTTCAATTTTAGCACGTGGGAAAAGGGGGAGAAAGAGTGCCAAGACATATTTCCTTAAGATTTGACTCATTTTGGAAAATGTGGAGCTTTGGAGTGCAAAAATCGAAGGGTATGCCTCCCTTTGCAACGATATTGCTCAAATAGACTTCTGTGAGTGGACTTCTGTAGTGAAATTTTTGCAATGTCTAAACACATGGAAAATTTGATGCAAACCCCTTTAGGCATGCGAAGAAACTCATTTTATGGGCTCTAGATGATGAAAACTTGAAGTTTGCACCCTTTTTTGGAAATGCGGAGATTTCGAAAGGGGAAGCTAGAGGGTTCATCACCCTGAAAATGATGATGCACACATGGAAACCCGCACATGGCGAACCGCAAAGAAATTTTTGCAGACGACAATAGAGAGATGACGGCCTATAAATAAATTCTTGTAGTCAGCGACAGAGGGAGGACAACCCACAAAAAAATTCCTATGGATGGCGACAGAGAGATAGTGACTCGCAAATAAATTCCCGAAGACGGCGACCCGCAACGAAATTCCCGCAACTTCACAAAACTTAACAAAACCTAACAAAACCTTGGCATTTCACTTAGGCATCACAAAAACATCCCAAACCCATAGGTAACTTGTCCCCAAAGTCAAAAAATGAAGGTAAAAGTGAAGCAAGTGAGCAGGGACCAAGTTACTAGGAGCAAGGCAAAAGCGAAAAAAAGGAGGTCCCTGCCTTCAATGGGGCATGTGTGCAAAATATGCACAACAATACTAATATATTATATATATTATATATTACATATTTTCTATTATATATTATATTATGTATTATTATATTATATACAATATACTACATATAATTTATATAAACTATATATAGTATATATTAAATATTATATTAATATTATGTAATATATATTAATATACATATTATATAGTACATACTACATTATAATATATATACATATATATACATATTACATATTATGTATTATGTATTATATATACACTAATTGTTGAGATGGATCTTAAGATTGATCTATAACACTCATTTTCAAATAAGATTTAATATATTAATATATACTAATATATTATATATTACATATTATGTATTATATATTATTATATATTATATACAATATACTACATATATTTTACATAATATAATATATCATAACATAATATATTAATAATATTATGCTATTAATAATTCATAAAACGTTCCATGAAGTTTAGTTTTTTAAAAACTAAAGGAAATGGATATTCATTATAAATATATATTTGTTTCATTTTTAAAGGTTTAGAATTGTGCAAAAGATAATGGATATCTATTTGAAATGGATATGTATTATAAATGAATATCCATTTGAAACGATTATTTGTTTAGTGAGTTATATAAAAAATAAAAAGGAGACCATTTTGAGCATTCCACCAGTCCCCACATTCATTTTGTCACTGAAATCCCATGCTTTCTGTCTATATCAAACAAATTTCAGCTTTTGGGAGATTCTTTTACATATTTTTAACCTTTACAATAATTTGTGTGCTTTTTTTTTGTTTGTGCAATGTGGAACAATAGTTGTCATAAGAGAAAAGGAAAGAGAAAACTAATAGCAGATCAAATTGAAGCATATAGAGATGAAGATAAGGAAAACCATAGGAGAAGAAGACAAGGAATAGAAAATACTTAAGTTGAGGGTTCTTCTCCACCGTTAAATATTAATTCAAGTGAAGATGAAATAGAATTTGTAAATATTGATCATATTGAAATTGAAAATGAAAATATTAAAATTGATAATTTTAACAACATTAAAAATGAAAATGTTGGAATTGATATAGAAGATATTGAAATTGGTATTGAAAATTAAAATTCCAATAACATCAATCGAAAATGAAAATGTTGAAATTGTTATTAAAAATGTTGATAGCGTTGAAAATATTGAAAATGAAAATGTTAATAACATTGAAAATGTTGAAAATGAACCTTATGTATCACCTAATTACGTGAGAACCCCTAAATGGTTAATTGAAATAGATGAGAACATAATAGATAATCTTGATGGAAAAATTTCATTACAAACAGTTCGGTTGTGGACTACCAATATGTTCAATCAATACTTTTATGATAAGGCATTAATTGAAAAATGTCAATTTTTTATCCAATTGCTAAAGTCTTATAAAATGAGACCAATATTAAAGATTCATGTTACCAAAAAGTCGGAAAAAAATAGTATTATTTAAAAAAATATTTTTAATGCTCTAACTTCTATTGGAAAGACTAGTAAAGAAAAAGATAAAAGAGTTGCTTGTAGAGAGATCACAACCTCACTAGTAAGCCGTCATTTAAAGAAGACTTGTTTAATGAGAGAAACTTGTATTGATTTAAATCTAGTCATAAAAAAATGAATAGAGCACTCTTAAGAAGAGGAAGACTTGATAGTCCTCTTCAAAATGATAATGTAAAGATGAAAATTGAACAATTTTGGAACTCACTCTAGAGTATCACCGAATTAAGGATGAATTTAAGAATCGATAATCAAGATCACACACCGCATCCTAAACATTTCTTGGAATGTAGCCAAATAATATTGTACAAAAAATTTTGTGAAGCACATCCAAATTTGCAAATCTCACAAAGGTATTTGGAGTCTTGCAAGCCATTTTATTGTGTACCTATTAATATTTGTAATACATCAATGTATCATGAATTATTATGCTACATTTATTCTACTATGCATACTAATGAAATGTTATAAGAGTTTCATGCAATGCAACTTCCCAAGTCATCTGAGGACTTGTTAGATTCATTTTTATGTGTTAGAGGTGATGGTTTCTTATTTTATTGAAATGAATGTTTAAATGAAGCGTGTTTGCAATATGGTGGTTTATAGAAGTTTGTAACATGTTTTCATGAGGCTAGTGAACACGATTTTCTAACAAGATTGTTGAGAAAAAAAAGGTTTGAGATAGTCAAAGACACATTGAAGAGTGGAGGTGAAGGTTCTAGATGCAAGTTGGTTACAAGAAAGGTAACTATTGTTGATTTTATTTTTGTTTTAACAAAATATTTTCTACAAGTATGCAAGGCATAGCCATAGGTCCTAGTGGTTGGATCAAAAATTCAAGACATGTAAGGAATCTTTCCTAATTGGAACTATTTATCTGTGGTTGATTTTGCTGAAAATTACACATTGCAACCAAAAAATGAGGTACACTCACAATATTATAATTCTATTCAAATTACCATTTTTTCCACATAACATATAAACATGCCCATGATAGTATAGAAGAGGACAAGAAGATAATCGGGGAGTACCATTTTTACATGAGTGATGATAGATCTCATTCATCTGAGTTTGTACAACATTGTTTTAAAAACTTTTTGAGTTCTTCCAGGAAAAAGGTATTGCAATGGGTTGACATCTCATTTGGTCATATAACTACACAAGGAAATTCAAGAATACTCACATATTTGGAATTCTTTTGAAGCTGGGCATGGAAAAGGAAAGCATGATGGCATGGGTGCATGTGTGAAGAGAGATTTGGTTAAGGAAAAAATGAAGATTAGAGGTGGTGCAACTTTTAGTGATGCATGTTTTATTGTTGATTGGTGTACTTATGCATTATCATGAGGGACACTTGATTCACAAGTGTGTAGGTTCTTTTTGTTGGTTGAGGAGGGCACAGTGAGAGACAAATTAGAATGCTAAAAAATTAGAGAATCTTCAAAGATGCATTCATTTTGAAGCTTAGATGTAGGTGCATGGACCATATAGACACGAGTGTTGGCTTGTTTTGGTCAAAATTGTATTCAGTGTGATTGAGATCAATACGAGTCAAGTGAGTTAGATACATGGATTCCATATAACGTAACCCCTTTATCTTGAGCACAATCCTCTTTAGAAGATGAAATGGAAAGTTCACTTGACTACAACCATCTTTCAAATCTTCTATAGCTAGGACTTGTCTATGCAATTTTAGCACCATAGGGGAATGAACAGGGATCAAACTATTGGTTGGCACGATATGTACATGGAAAGAAGAAGCTAACACAATTGATGATAAATGATGATGGGTTCATGTATCCTACAGGTTCAGTTGTTGCTAAAACTTGGTTGCAAACATATATTCTAAGAAAGAATGGCATACCTACATTTGAAGACTATGAGAAACAAAAAACCATTCGCATGTATTCACACCTTGTTATAGCAACAAATGTTAAGTTATTGAGACACCATGCTAAACCAAAAACAAACAAACTATGGACAATTATTAGTGTTGATCATGAAGTATTACTTGATACATTGAAAGTAAGAGGTGACCCTTCAGGAACACTTTAGTAGAGGATCATTTTTTGTATGGGACAAGTATGATATTATTCATCTTATTTTTATGAATGTTCATAATAATTAAATTGCTTAATCTGCTAAGGTTCATCATCTAGGTTGTTTAAAATAATATAAATTTTTTATTCTAAGTGTCTTTTCTAGTTTTCATTATCATTTAGGTTGTTTAGAATAATATTGTCATGCCCAAAATTTTCGACAAGAAAACCTACACATTTTTTTTTGTTAAAAAAAATCCAAGCATTAAGCTAATTAACCGTTGTGAGCATTGAGGGAGACACTAACCATGGTGAGCATTTGGCTCAATGAGAAGAAGTTACTACAATTAATTTCTTTCAAACAATTTTAACTTTAATTAAAGAACTGTTAATTTTTGACATGGAATTCATAACAATATTGCTAACATCTAGTTAGATCAACAAATTCTAACACTATCCTCTCACTTGCCCATTAATATTATTATTATCCTCCTTGTCGGTATTATTGTTCATTAATCAATAGTTACTAATGGTATTATTGTTAATGGACCTATGATTAAACCTTAATAACCAAGTTGTTATTAAAGCAATAACACTACGATAATTACATTGCTAATAATAATGCAACAAATACCTCAAAGTATTAATTTACTTCCTAGGTGAACATTAAAGATCTCATTACTATTTGGCCATTACAATGGTCATAACGTAGTGACCTTAACAATGTAAAATTAACTTGATGATCAATTTTTATGCTAACATTAATGCTAGAACCCTCTTTTTGTTGAATATCACCAATTAGTATTATCGACAATGGATAGTTGATTGTTTTTGTAATGGTATCTTAAATAAAATGGTGACAATCATGTTTAACCTCCACTACTATTAGTCATATTATTTTTATTCAATAAAACAATAATATTATTAACACCAATAATAATATTACTATCAATACTGTAACCACTCCAACTCTAGGTAATATTAATGTTTTAAATTCTCGATCAATCCTTATTAAATTTATTTACTCTCCTTTAGTCATTTAATGGAACGTTAACTTTAACCAATGCCCCTCTCCCAATACCCTTCTTGATAATAGCCCCCACAATAGAATTTCCCTTTCATATTATTATCACTAATTATTTTTTAAAACATTTTAAATTCCGTTTATTTATTTACTATATTTACATATTATCTTTATTTATTTAAATAATCTTTTAAAATTATAAGAATAACTATAATCATTTATTAATGTTTTAAGAAAATATAAAAAGATCCCATAAAAAGAAATTAAACTAACAAGTTACTTTCCCATTCTAAAGAAAAATGCTAAATATCTCAATTAATAACACTTTCCCCATTCCCAAGGGTTAGTAGTTCTTCTCCTTACTTCTTTTTTAAATTATGATTTAAAGAACATTTAAGGATTTATATTTAGGAAAGGGCTTCATAAAAGAAAGTATACGTGGAACTTTAAAACAAGACTCCCAAAGCATTTTTTTTTTACTTGATTCTTTATTAGTTCCTGCCGACAGCGGGATACTTATGCATTCATTCAATTCAATTTTTTTGTCTTAACATTGACAACCTCACCAATGAAAAACTGGAATTTAAATGTTGACCACTGAATCTATATAGTCTATATTAAATTGTTAGGTTTTCAATAAATACAATATGCTTTTATCTTTTTTTCCTACTGGTTGGTGCTGTGAATAGTCAGTGATAAAAATAGAGTTTTAATTTTACAAATTACAAAAAAATTAAAGCTTATTATTAATTACATGACAATAAATCAAGCCCTTTTAATATCCATATGACAATAAATCAAGCCCTTTTCAACAAATTTTAAGACAAAGTTTTGGATTTTATTCTCATGAAATTTTCAACCCAAATTACCAATCGGCAGGAACGTGACGCAACTGCGTCTCTTGTTTTAAATGAACTTGGTTTTTTAATCATGTGAGGCGCTTTTCTATTTTGTTTTAAAAGGAGACATGTTACAAAGCTCCCCTAAATTTATACGATAAACCAAGGTCAATGGGGAGGTGAATGAACAAGTTACAGTGTACGGAATCTGTGTTAATTATGCACGAGGGAATGGTTTTAAAAAAAACACATTGCTTCCACACTGTACTGATGGCTGCATCACTCCTGAACTTCTCATTTATAATGTAGAATACAAACCTATAATTTATCCCTTCATCCTTGGTAAAATACTGATATGTAATCTAGTAGGTTGCCATGATTTATTCTGGAATCATTTATTCATTCCTTTATTTCACCATCCTTAGACGTGCGATGCAGGGGTCATACTAGATTGTCATTTCAATTATAATTTTAAAGTTTTTAGAGTTGTCTCTTTCACCTACAGTCAATAAGCACTAATAATAAGTTGTGTAGCTTAATTGACCTGAGAATAAATATGACCATCAATTTTCAAATAGTGAGTGCATGTACGTGCACACAATCTTTTTCTTTAAAAAAAAGTTTCGCTGGCACAGTAAAAATGAAGTTGCTGAATTGATGTTTGCGGGCCAGGCAATCAATCTGATCGAATTTATTGTTGTACCAGAAGGACGCGAAAGGACTCTGAAGCAATGAGTCCATGAAGATCTCTCTGGAATGAATCTTTATATTGAATTCAAGTCGCCCATTCCTGTCATTGAAGACCACGAAGGAAAACGTCTGCCACTATTTTCTTTCAAATCAATTTAATTAGTGTTTATATTATTATTATTATTTAACGTGGAAGACTTACCAAAGATGGCAGGATTCAATGGATGACAACTAATGGACAGGGTCGGCAGCCGACCTCATTTAAGAGCTGATGGCGAGTTGAGAGGCTTAACATAAGATAGGTGGACAAGTACCTAGTGGTTGGAGGCATTTATTACCCAGCATTTATGGCGCTTAGAGGTTGGAGTACAAGTTAAAATTTTTCACGAAGCAGAGCAGGTTGTTTCTGACAGGGACGTACTCCATCGCCTCATGAATGACACGAGATTAATAGATAAGTAGGAGGTATTTTTCCACAACGTGTCAAATTATGATATTGCTATCAGGATTCAACCATGTAGTTTCGAGTCAAACTCATTGACCCATGTTTCATGAGTAGTTCAACAAGAACCCATCTGTCATGATCTCTAATGGTCCATTTAGCAAGCATTGCATCTAGGTGATGCTCACATAGGTGAAGCACTGGTCCGTCCCGGGAGGTCACCCATCTCAATACTGCTCCAGCTCAAGCACATTTAACCAGGGAGTTTCCTCCAAGGTTAAGCCCGCTTGAGTTGTTACCCCATTTGCAAAACCTTCAGCAAGTGTTGTGCTTTATGAACTATTCATAATAGGAAATTAATAGCTAGGTAAAGACGTGAGAGCAAGAACTGCAGAATAGCCATCCTGTACAACACACGGTTTCACATATACACTTCCTTGTATTGTTTTCCCCATATTCTAAAACAATATGATCAGAGGTAATTTGATATTCAGAGCACATTCCCACATAGAAAAAGGTTCTTCAAAACTGGCATTCTGACAACATTTAGGTTGCCCATAGTAGGGGAAACATGTTGCAGATCTATGTTCTTGCTTAAGTTAGTGAACGAATACCCAAGGGAGTTTCGGTCCTGCATGAAGGAAACCGGTGGAGAGTGGAGTTCAGCTTCTTTTGTTTTCTTTTGCTTATCTATCTAATTTTCTTAGTAGAAGCGCTTTATTTAATTTTGCGTTTACATATATTTATTCTTATCAATAAATTTTAATGGCATTTGAATTTTTGCTAAGATGGATAGAACTTTTTTTTTTCTGATGATATTCGAAATACCTGAGAGCATGGGGGTCGTGGCTGTCTCCATAGCCTCTCACTTAATAAGAAGGTGCGGCCAGTGTGGAGGTCGCTTCCCTATGAGGGTCGCGACCCTCAACACAGGGCTGCTACCCCATTTTTTCTATATTTTATTTTTCTTCCAAGTGTGTTAAAATAAAACAAATTTATTCATAAATTTAAATCTCCATTTTATATCCAGCATTTTATATCCATATCGATCTGTTCATCATCCAGTTTTCATTTTGCTATCTTTAAACTAGCATACCTATATTAATTAATAATATATGTAAAACACGCCGAGAGTTATCTTTATCTTACAATCCTAATTGAACTCTAATTCTAATTGAATCATAACCCTAATTGACTTTTCACCTTAGCCTTAAATATAACCCTAATTCTAATTCTAATTCTAACCCTAGCCTTAATTCTAACTCTATTCATGATTATAATTTTAATACTAACCTTAATTCTAATGAGGAGCCTAATTCTAACTGTAATACTAATTGAACCCTAACCCTAACCCTTATTAGAACCCAACCCTTATTGAACCCTTACCATATCCTAAAATTAATCCTATCCCTAATCCTCATTGTGTCTAACGCTAATTGAAACCTAACCCTAACTCTAGTTGTGTCCTAACACTAACCCCAACTCTAATCCTAACCTTTACCCAAAGCTCTCCTATAACCCTAACCTTAACCCTAATCTTAACCTATCCTTAATCTTAATTGAATTCTAATCCTAATTGAACTCTAACCCTAATTGTAACCTTGATGTAACCCCGTGCTAACTCTTACTCCAAGTTTTATCTTAGAATTCTAATTGAACCCTAATCCTAACTAAGCCATAACCATAATCATAACCCGATTATAATCATAATCCTAACTAAGTCATAATCATAATCATAATAGTAAATAATAATGTTATATAATTTTTTCATATGATAAAATTATGTGTAAATGTAATTCTTAATCACATAATAATGGGTTGGGTTCTAATTGAACCCTAAACTTAATTGAACACTAACTTTAACCCTAATACCCATATATAAGTACATAATTTTCTTCAAATAATTAATTTAGAGGATTGAATATAATTTTATGAAGGCATAATGTTTATTGACATAATTAGTTTAGAGGATTGAATATAATTGCATTAAGAAAAAATGTTTCTTGACATAATTAGTTTGGAGGATTGAATATAATTGCATTATCGAGGACCGAGTAGAATTTCAAAATAAGCACTAAACTAAAAAAATGACAAAGGTATACACAATTGTTGAAGATACATGTCATTTTTTGATATGGATTTGGGCATAAATACATGTACTTAGAGCCTCACTGAAATGCCAATGGAAATAGTGCAAAATATGCTTTATAAAATTTTTATAATTATATTAGTGTCATGATGTATATTGATTCCTAGTTTAGCATATACATTTCATTTTAGGTTCAATTCCACAAGAGATCTAGTCTTACATAAATTGTCTTAAAATAGCAGTGCACAATGCATGGTAATATAAGTTTCCAAGAATTCTCAATTTCAATTAAAAGATTCTGTACCAGACACTATATTAAGAAAATTTAATTATAACAAGAAGATTTGGTTATGAATGCAAAAAATCTATAACCTTCAGAAAAAATAATTTCTTTGTAGAAATACAATTATAATGGATCATGCATGGCTCAAGAAACCTTGCTTGTTTGGAATTTGGGAGAACAAAGTTCATGACTCCAAAGCTACATTTCCTTTTCATCCATTACACCCTAAGCAAGTGACTTGTGAAGCAAAATATTAGTTTCCTTTTGGCATATGAAGCCCATCCCACTGCATTCTGAAATAAAATATATAATAGTAAAAAAAAATTTGAAAGTAAAGGTTTGGTGCAATATGAACTCAAAAAGAAAATTGTATAATTATATAATATATTATTTATCATGATGTATAGGAATTCATGGTTTAGCATGTACATTTTTGTGTCATATTCAGTTCCACAAAAGATCTGAATTTCACATGAGCCATAGTACTATAACAGTGCATAATGCATAGTAATATAAGTTAAAAATAGTTCCCAATTTCAATAAAAATATTTTGTAATATATACCATATTAAGAATAACCAATTATAATTGCAAGACCAGATAATGATGAATTCAGAAATGAACCCTAAGCCTAACCCTAACACTAATTTTGATATTAACCCTAATATAATACTAATTAAACCTAACCCTAACATAACCATAATACTAAACCTAATATAATACTAATTATATATATAACTTTAGATTTCTATTCCTACGTGAAATAACATATTATTAGGGTTAGAATTATTAATGTCTTAATATTATACAAACTCAACATTAATGATAAATATTTTAATCTAAAATTTTAATATTAGTTTTTATATTTGACATTACAAACAAAATAAGTATTTTACTTTAGAATTTTATTTCTATATGTGAAATTAAATATTATTAGTGCTATAATTATTAATTATATAGAAAAATAATTAATTGAATTATCAAAATATTTTTAATGTTTAGACTTAATTATGAAATTAAACTAAATTCTAATTTTTAAAATTCTTAAAATATTTATTTTCTAGTTTTTAACATAATTAATTAAATTATAATAATTATCTAATACAATACAATACAATTAAATTAAATATTCATTTAAGCATAATTCAACAATATCTTGAAAACTTAAATTTCATTCTAAAATTAAATTATATTCTTTCTAAAATTTATAAAATATTTATTATTTAGTTGTTAAATAATTAATTAAACTGTAATGATTATCTAAAACAAATTGATTTGTAGTTGTAACCCTAATCCTAAGTGAACCCTAATTGAATCCTAACCTTAACACTAATTAAATCACAATCCTAATTGAGCTCTAATCCTAACTTCAATTGAACCCTAACACTAATTAAACTCTAATTCTAACCCTAAGCCTAATTGAATCCTAA
Organism: Sequoia sempervirens; assembly: GCA_007258455.2. Taxonomy (NCBI): domain Eukaryota; kingdom Viridiplantae; phylum Streptophyta; class Pinopsida; order Cupressales; family Cupressaceae; genus Sequoia; species Sequoia sempervirens. Next base: position 68,955 of record VDFB02357825.1, on the reverse strand, counting down.
TTAAACCCTAACCCTAATTGAACAATAATAGATAATTAAACCTTATGTTTAACCCTTCAACTAATTTAACCTTATTCGAATGTAGCCCTAATTGAACCCTAACCCTAATTGAATCATATTTCAATTTTTTAACCCTTAATGAACACTAACCCTAACTAAAGGGTGATCCCACAATAGTGGTTTACAATTTTTGGCCAAACTGGACACTGATATATTTTTTTTAACACAATCTCCACATTCGGGCACCTATAGTGATTAAACCGTAAGGAATTTGAAGATGAGGCAAACTAGAGTCTTGTCATATTTTGTCTGTAGATTCTAAAAATATTTTTTTCATTTTTTTTGGAATCAGATTGCACTTCTTTTTCCATCTCCCACAAAAATTGTTTTTTCAAAACAACATTTTTCAAAAGTGACTACACCGTATAACACATAACTTTTTCCATGAAGGATAAAATTCCAATTTTTTCAAATTTAGATTTCTAACCCAATATCTAGTGCTTCCACTTGGTTAGATATTTTTTATTGAATATTTTTTCTTTAATCAAGTTTCAAGTCAATCAAAATGACAATTCGTATTATAGCGGGACCCAGATAACGATAACTTTTACTGTATGTATCGATTTTTTTATTTTGTTGGATCAAGGACTTCAATATCTGGTGCACTCATATTTTTAATTTTTTTTTTTATAATCTTCTATTTTTCCACTTGTGTAATCAGAGTTTTGTTTTCATGAAAACCTATATTTAATAAAACTTAAAAAAAGATAGATAATAAAACTAAAACATACTAAAATTGTATTCATTGGATAGCTCGTTCTGAAGGCTACTCGATTCCATGTTTGGTTTCTAAATATTCCCCCATTTTCATCCTCAACCTGAGCTTGAAAGCGTAAAGTTTTAGGTTTTTGTGTGAACAAATTAAAAAATTAGGGAAAAAGGGGGTTTAGAACTGGGTTCTAGCGAACCGTGGTTCATTCGAACCCCCACTAATATGCATTTTCCCTTTGTTTTTTAAGGGAAATGTGGGCCCAATAGTTAATGGGTTTGCTCGAACCCTAGTTCGGTCGAACCCCTTTATGGTTCGGTCGAACATGTAGGTTCATGCGAACCCCTAAAACCAATTTTTTTGCCATGGGGTCATTTTTTTTCAATTTTCCTTCCTCCATCAAATTGTAAACCACTATTATGGCTTCACCCTAAACCCTAAAACAATTGAACAGTAATCCTATCTCTAATTTAATACTAACACTAACCCTAACCCTAATACTAATTGAAGCCTAACCCTAACCCTAATTGGACCATAACCATAATTATAATATTAACCTTAATCATAACCCTAACACTGACCCTAACCTTAACAAATGCAACCTACAAATGTAAAAGAAATTAAAAGGAAAATATATACTGTCTCTCCATAGATAGCACAATAGTTAAATGATAGCACAACATTTAAATAGGAAAATAATTATTTTAAAATTGATTTTTTTTATAATTGTAGCTAGAGTTTGTTTCAGGGCGGCCTGGCGAATAGGAAAAATAAATAAAAGTGGATCTGGAAAAGCTCCATTTGGGTAAAAGCTCCATTTGGCCAAATTGCAAAAGCAATAGAAGCCGTATGAACCATGCCTGCATAGCATTCAAAACCATTTTAAGTGAAATATTTAATACAACTATCTTATTTGTATCAAATGGATGACACAATGAATTCAGAAAGTATGAAACAAAATTAGAATTTCAACTTACAGGCACATAGCTCAGCTGCAAACCTCAATATTTACTCAAAAAATTTAGCTTCCAACGATTTTGTTTGGATGTCATGCTCCCAAAATCTGCAATGACTTAGACAATAGGAGAATAGCAAACCGATACCCTTATCCCATCTGCCTGTACTCTTCCTTGTCTACTAAATTCTTGAGACAAATATTCTACATCCAAATACAAATATTCATCAACCGATACCCTTGTTCACAAAAAACATCCAACATTGTCAAACTATCCTGCTTAAATTGACCAAATATTAAAATATTAAATGTAGATACATTAAATTATTTGCTAAACTAAACTGTAAACATTAACATAAATCTAATATCATAGAAACTAAATGCACTAACAATACCTTGCCAAACCCTTGAGTAAGAAAACAAAAGCACATTCTGGCATCTAAATACAAATCCCTAGTCCTCTACAGAATCTCTAAAAGCAATCCTACAGATTTAGAACACTTACGATCAAAAACAAAAAATAGTCAATAGATGACAAATTTCTATGTAATGAAAACTTTACAAATTATGAACAAATCACAACTACTACTGAAATCAAGTCTAGTTACAAAACCAACAACAAACTACCATTGTATCTTTGGAAAATTAAATCAACAAAACCAATTCATTGTAGGTATAGTTGCAAAATTATAAGCACTTACAAGGGTTGAGCTTCTGAAATTCCCCCATCAAATTTTTCCATTGGTGGTGGCCATGCGAGTTTTGTTAGTAGAACTCCCTTCCTCGCACGCAAAAACTATGTGGTTCACCTCGTTGGCATTGACCAGTTGCTCCAATTTTCCCTTAAGAACCTTAACCTTCCTCTACACCTGCTCCACATCTTTCTCCATTCGCTCTTTTAGAGCCTTCATAGCCCGGGCTTTGTGGATGGTTTTGCTTTCTTCATTGGGCTTTTTTAATTTGAGGAGTAGCTGTTTAATATTCTCCATTTCTCCTTTTGGGGCGATACAGTGCATGCTCGTGCATGCTTGGATGATTGGAAACTGTTGACTCCGTTTCAATAAGCGGCTTCACCCGCGCCATTACACTCTTTTTCCTTCCCCTGATAGAACATCTTCCCCTTTCCCCAAAATCAACAGTATTTATAGTTTTCTTCAGCACAATCTCAGCATATCCCTCCCACTTTGTAGAATGAACGACACTATAATTGCTAAACAATGAAGGAATCAAAGAATCAATATTATACATATCATGCATGCAGAGAACAAAAATTCCTTCTAGCTTCAGCATGCGTGAAATTTCCTCAGCGAATTTTGCAGAACTGTTAAAGACATCAAAATACACAAAATAAAATGTATAATCTTCAAAAGGCTGGTTGTAAAAATAACCCTCCATTACAAGTGGCAGAGAGGGTACGTGATCGATCCCCACCATATCAGAAACCCCAATCTCTCTCAAAGCAACCACCCATTGCCCTTCCTTCGCTCCTACACAGAGAGCCTTGTTCTCAAGCTTCAACGGGCCCTCCTCCACAAAACCCTGAAAGAAGATAGAAAACTCATCCACCTTTTGCCTCCATTCCTTTCGCATCCATAGCCTTTGCAGCTCCAGATTCACTACAAAATATTGAATCTTTTTACAAAGAATAAAGCAAATCAATAAATCTTGAATCTAATCAAACACAAAAAAAATTGCCCGCATTTGTTATTTAGAGAAAGATCTTGCAGCGGTATGGTTTCCACCCACCAAAGCCACATGCCCAATCTTTGAAACCTTCATCCACAGTCGCTATTGTAGAGTAAAGAAAGCCATTTTTTTCTAAATCTCTTCATCCCTTCAGATTCCTCATCTAATCTGTCTCTTGGCTGAGCTTGCGGAACTGTTAATGTTCAACCAAGAAATAAAAACGGTTTGCATTGTGTATTCTAGAATATCAACTACTGATCCCACATCATGCCTACCAATGAAACCAAATAAAATAAATGTGGAAGAACTATAACCCCCACCACTCACGACAGCTAGGAAGGATGTCAATTTAAATGCAGCTTCAAAAACTTTATGGAGAATATTCTTTCATTGCTTTCATTGCATAACGCCTCTTGGCATAATAATGATTTTTTTTTATTTAAATTTTTATAACAGAAAGTTTATATCTGAGAATAAATAAACATACCTTATATTATTTGATTAGCGAATGTGTAGGGTTAAGTATATGTATTTTTTCTTTTTTTCATTTATCTGTATACACTAATATATTTGTAGTAAGAAGAGTTCACATATTTGACATCACAGTGAGATGTTACAATCATTATTGGCAGATTCCCTAGGCTTTCTTTGTAATAAACAATGCTCCACCACCCCATATCTTTGTGCTTTCTTACTTCCTATTGTTGCTCTTAGAACAACCATAAAACTATGATTCTGTTATTTGATCTATCGATGAATAAGGTAGTTATATCTAACCCCTAAAAATGTAGGTTATAAGCAATGCATTCTATAGTTTGAACAACAAATGCCCACCTTTTAGATTCTAAATAATTATATCATGCCTTTAAATGAAATTGTTTTAAGTGTTATATCTATATATAAAAAAATAGAGGGACAAGACAATCCTTTTGTAATGTCCCCTTCTCGAGCATGATCTTCTCAGATGACCGTTGGCCTATTCTGGAGACCTGTAGGCTAGTCAGAAGGTAAAATTAGGGTTTCCTATTTTTAAGGATGTCCTTGCTCAGAGTTGGTGGATGCAGTGGCAGATTCTTTCTGGGTTTTCAGAGAGCTTCGCAGTGGTATGCTCATCTCGGCTTTCTGAGCATTTCCAGGAATTTACTATTTTTAGTAAATTCTATTTTTGGCAGTAAACAGGTCGGTCTCAGGTAGTTGACTTTCCTCTTCAGTTGACTCAAGTGGCATATTCAGTTTCGGGCTTCAGAATGCAGTTTGGGAGAGATGAGCTCATTTCACTTAAAAATAACATTATATTTTAAATGTTATTTTATCACCTTGGCCTAGTCAAATAACTTAATGTTATTTTAAAAAGTGGACTTGAAGGGGGGCGCCATCATTGAGAATATATTAAATTTATATTGAATTTATCAAAGTCAAAACTAGGCTTTAAGGAGGACGCATTTAATTAAGTGAGAAATTTAATGAAGTCAAAATTAAAGATGTATGGAAAAGGACGCCACCTTTGAGAAAAGATTAGGGTTTTGACTCTGAAGTGGATTTTAGGGTTTTGTGAAGTCAACAGGAATTTATAAAAGGAGGACTTTGAGCTTCATTTCTCATCTTTGGTCTATGCTATTGTTATGCTGCCGAAATGGTTGCGGGATTTCTTCGAGGAATGAATGCCTCCTAGTTTGGGCTCGACTTCATGCTTGAGAGATAGCATCTAGTGGAGAATTTAGTATGCTTATGAGTGATTCTTTAGTGAGGTTTGCATTGTTGTTGAGTTGATACCTTGTAGTTGGATTTGCTTATATAGCGTTGTTGCTTGCATATTAGAAGTTCTGGTTTTTGCATTATTTGCTACAGCAGATTCATATTTTCATTCATATGTCAAAAAATACACAAAATATCCTTCTGGGCATTGTTCATAGCTCTCTGTCTAGGTAGGGTGAACCTTTGTCTCAAGTTTCAGATTTTATAGATCAACATTTAATTTTTAAAACAAAATCGCCCTTCTAGCTGGTCGTACCATCTGTACTTGCTTGGTTTTTCATGCATAAATAATCTAAGGTCTTCTGTTGGGGTTTCAGTGTGCTAATTGGGTCGCCATCATTATATGGTCATTTTGCATCTTATTCTGTGAGATTTGAGTGAGTTTTGAGAGTGTTGTGAGTAAATTGGTGAGTTACAGGGCTGCTATTCGTGCATGTGAAGATCCGAACTGTCAAAATCAGATTATCAGGTTGGCCATAATATTGCAGTTTCTGAGTTGATCTTCCTTATTCATTGAAAGAATCTTTTAATATTGTTGCAGTTCTATTACTCTTGATTGTAATTGATAGCAAGGCATTGTCTAACATTTGTAAGCTGGCAGTAGTACTAACATCAGTTATAATATTGCTTATCAAATTGTAATGTTCATCTTTACAGTCTTCATTTGCTATTACATTTAATTTACCTCCTCCCTATGGTAGCTACTCTCCCATTCTGGGTTAGCAAGCACATTCTGGGTGTTGAGTGTTTTAGCTTTCAGCATTTATCTTTCAAGCATTGTTATTGTAATCACTCCGTCATATGGTCGCCCCTCACTCCGTATTGGATTGGGTAGCACACACTTGACGTTGAGTTCCCTTCAACATTTAGATTAGAAGACCCTCTGACCATATGCTCGCCATCATCAACGCCATTCTTGGTTAGAGTTATAGCATAAGCAATTTGTTTTAGATCCTTTGACCAATGCTCACACCTTGCCCACATCGGGATCCTGGTGTACATTCTGGTTAGAGTTGCTTTCTGCACGTTTTGGTTTATCCTCTAACCTTAACAGGTGCATTGATTTTAATTTGCAATTTGTTAAAATCGAAAAAAATTGGCTCGAAATATTTCAGTGGTATCAGAGCCATGCATCCTGCCATCCTGTGCCCATCAAGGTTCAATTGACAGTTGAATGACAGAGAAATCAGTTTCCACACCAGAGGTTAGAACAGAGTTCAATTTAGCTTTCAGAAGTTTCAAAGATGTTGCATTTTCTAAGGTCCAAGGATCGTGAGAAGACAGATTCAACTATGGTATCTGAGGAAGGAAAGGTTAGTGATGTCGTAAGGGACTTCATTGAATATGCCAAATAGTTTAAAAGACAATTTGAAGATGAGGCTGCCAAACTCCGTGAGCAATATCAAACCATGCCAGATGATTATAGGTACAATGTTTCATTTGATTCCCATTTGAAGTGTGTGGCGTCATTGGAGCCCGAAAAGTCGAAGATGGTGGACCACATTAGGAAAATGATAAAAAGGGAAGCAGAACAAGCTTTGGTTGAAGAATCAAAGAAGAAAGGAGATGAAGTACCCATTTGTGAATTGCAGCCGACAAATATGCAAGTTGAAGAGAAAAATCAGTCATCTAGCATTGAAGATGGCACAAACAAGGTGCACATATCACATCAAAATGAACGTGAGCTTGATGAAGATACCTTGGCAAGTGAAGAGTTAAGGGTAGAGACTCATAATACGCCCCTGGACTTGCATGTGATAGCAAGTGAAGAAGAGCAAGTTGAAGGAAATACTATTGGTGTCTTTGAATCAGCTTATGACCGTTACCAAAGTGATGATGTTGGTAATGATTTCGATGTGTTTGTACCTCCTCTTGTTGAAGATTTAGTGATGGATAGTTTTCCTCTTGTTGCTGTTCAAACTCCTCAAGAGTTTTCACAAGATGAAGTTATGACAAGTGATCAAGAAGACCTTTTTGGCATACATACGACTATTCATGATGAGATCAGAAAAATACCTATAGATGATGGGTTCATTGAAGATATAGATGATAAGGTTTCCCAAACAGCTAGCACTAAAGATTCTTTACTTCATTTTAGTGACAGTGTCAAGGGTGGTTTTGGGTTTGATCTTCAAACCAAGCCATTGAAGGGAGGTATGTATGAAGATATCAGTTTAAGTGAGTTGGGTGGTGACCTATTCAAAGAGTCAACCCTCCAAGAGAAGCACAAAGAGCACTTTCCTTTTGATCAAAACAATCAATCCTCTAGCACTTGGGATCCAGGAGTGAAGGCATTTAGTGATGACAAAGAAATTGTGTGGGATGAGTTTCCCTTTGATCCTGATGAAGTTCAAAATTCTGATTGCTTTGAAAGCTATGAGGGGGCTGCCATAAACTTTGATCATGAAGACAGTGAAGTGGAAGTGGATCTTGAAGATCATATGACTCTTGACGATGGAAAGTTTGATGGAGTTCCTAAACACAAATCCAATTTATCAATGCTTGAAGCTGGTTGTAAGCATTGGATTGAAGAATTTGTGGAGTCTAATTCTCCTTGTGATATTGAGCAATTTCAGCTAGTAGGTGGTGAAGGAAAGGAGTCTTGGAGCAGCTATGAGGGTAGCAAAGATGAAAAACAAAGTTCTGATTTTCAGTTGCAGCCTATTAGCAGTTCACCATCTTTGCATGTGCATGAGTGGAAAGATCAATGCAAGGTATCTTTTGAAAAAGAAGTGCAAGCGCTATCCCTATTTGATCGCACACACAATTTGGTTGATGATCTCTATTGGAAGGCTCAGTTTAAAGAGAGACAAAGTGGAGTTAAGGATGAAGTCGCTCTTCCTAAATTGCAACTAATCAAAGATTCCTTGGAGACCATGAAATTCGAGTACATAGGCTTGATTGAAGATAGAGATCATATCGTTGAAATTGCAAAGAAGGCCTTCAGTGCTTTCCAAGGAAAAGAGAGAAAGGTTGATGAGCTTACTCATGAGCTTGAATCAACAAAGGCTATGATAGAAGAGACTCAAGTAGCATTAATGGAGATAGAAGGTCGGTTTGCTGATTTCAAACTTTCCAAGGAACGAGAGAATGGACATAGAGCTGAAGAAATCGAGCAAGTGATTAAAGAGCTTGATAATCTTGAAGGAGAGTTTGATCTTGAAAGTTTCACCGGAAAGTCAAACACCACTAGTGCTGATTTGGAGCAGCAAGATGGAAGGAACGACTTCCTATTGTTTGACTATCCTCTTTTTGAACTAGGTGAAGAGGGAGCTTATGAGAAACATTCCTTTGAGGTAGATGATGGGATTTCAAGCCTTGAGGAAATCTCTTATGACATCATTGTTAAAGAGGGAAGTTCTAGCACTTCTTCTAACAATGGAACGAGGATGCATGAGTTGCATAACGAAGAACTCACTGCTGCTCCTAGTCTCCCCATTCTTCAGGAGGTGGAAAATCAAGAAGCTTGGTGGAAGGAAGTCACTAAATTTGATTGGCAACAAAGGGATGAGTGGCACTCTGATGAAGAGTTCCTATCGGGCTTCATGCTTACACCATATTCTCTAAGAGTAACTAACTTCATAAGGGAGTTCGATGAAGGATCCATTGAATCCTTCCAGCAATTCTTCTCTCATGATTTTGAATTTGACTTTCTCAACGAATTCAGATCTGTTGAGTACTCCTTGGAGTTTCAGGGTGCGATGATGCAAATAGAACGTATTTCCCAAAGCGTTCTAGTAAAAGTAATTCTCCATTTGCGGAATGACTCTTCTTTACTTATGATGTGGGGCCATGGTATCAGCTCACTTTTGATATGTGTCAAGAAGGTCTGTTGGAGTGATGAGCCTCAAACTCACTGTCCTTGGGATGTTGTTACCTTCTTCATCAGTCATTTGAAGTTCACTCCCAATGATCAATGGGAGTCTTGGAGAGAAAATTTGAACAAGGATTGGTACTTGGCTGTGATGGGATCTTCAATGGGTCTATCCTCAGCGGTAGATACGAGCAGACATGATATTTTGAGTGCTGATTTTCAGTTTTGCAGCAGCTATCTATCTCCTTGGATGCTGATTTTCATAAAATCAGATTTCAAGTTGACCATTTCAGTCTGGTTGGGTTGCTGGTTCATTCAATTTCAAACCTTCCAATCTCTTTCGATGGGAAATTTATGGTTTCACATGAGAGAATTAGTGGTGTGGGTTGAGCACAATCAGCATTTGGAAAGAAACCATACTCATTCTAATGGGTTTCTTGGTACATATTCATGTACAAATAATTGGAGCAGCAGACCATCGCTCGACTTGGCTTGGCATTTCGAGATTCCTACTACTGAGATCCTGTTCAATGCTTTGATTCTGCGTTCTGAGACTCTTGGGGTTGGAAGTGTGAGAAAATTTTTCAGACTTCTTAGTTGTGCCATGATAAATCAACGGAGGCATAGGGAATTCATGTGGAAGCATGAGTTTGAGTTTGTTGAGTTCTTGCAAAGGAAAGCTTTCCTCCTTGCAAGAAGAGTTGAAAATGTCACTTTTGCAGTCATGGTTTCATTTGTTACCATGTGGAGGTATGCTGAGGAGATTGATTTTGATTGGTGTAGCCTATCTTTCTTCTTGCCTAGAATTGTGGTTGACAATGGTATGGTTGATATTGTTGACCTTGGGCATCGGGGACTTGAGACGTTACTTGATATTAATCTCAGTCATCTAAGGTCTTTAAGATCTTTCAGTTTGAGTATCATAAATGGTAACACGTTGGAGTTACAAGGGGAGTCAGTGCAGCATTGGCATGATATTTTCAGTGATGTGATCAGAGTGGTGCAGCATCGGCATGGTGGGTCCTTCCTGAGACGCACTTGGGAACTAGGGATCATACTTGTTTGCGTATGGATTAGTTGTAGAATTTCTGGAGTTATGGTGGTATTGCTTGAGGACAAGCAATTTTGGGAAGGGCGGATTGTAATGTCCCCTTCTCGAGCATGATCTTCTCAGATGACCGTTGGCCTATTCCGGAGACCCGTAGGCTAGTCGGAAGGTAAAATTAGGGTTTCGTATTTTTAAGGATGTCCTTGCTTAGAGTTGGTGGATGCAGTGGCAGATTCTTTCTGGGTTTTCAGAGAGCTTCATAGTGGTATGCTCGGCTCAACTTTCTGAGCATTTCTAGGAATTTACTATTTTTAGTAAATTCTATTTTTGGCAGTAAACAGGTCGGTCTCAGGCAGTTGACTTTCCTCTTCAGTTGACTCAAGTGGCGTATTCAGTTTCGGGCTTCAGAATGCAGTTTGGGAGAGATGAGCTCATTTCACTTAAAAATAACATTATATTTTAAATGTTATTTTATCACCTTGGCCTAGTCAAATAACTTAATGTTATTTTAAAAAGTGGACTTGAAGGGGGGCGCCATCATTGAGAATATATTAAATTTATATTGAATTTATCAAAGTCAAAACTAGGCTTTAAGGAGGACGCATTTAGTTAAGTGAGAAATTTAATGAAGTCAAAATTAAAGATGTATGGAAAAGGACGCCACCTTTGAGAAAAGATTAGGGTTTTGACTCTGAAGTGGATTTTAGGGTTTTGTGAAGTCAACAGGAATTTATAAAAGGAGGACTTTGAGCTTCATTTCTCATCTTTGGTCTATGCTATTGTTATGCTGCTGAAATGGTTGTGGGATTTCTTCGAGGAATGAATGCCTCCTAGTCTGGGCTCGACTTCATGCTTGAGAGATAACATCTAGTGGAGAATTTAGTATGCTTATGAGTGATTCTTTAGTGAGGTTTGCATTGTTGTTGAGTTGATACCTTGTAGTTGGATTTGCTTATATAGCGTTGTTGCTTGCATATTAGAAGTTCTGGTTTTTGCATTATTTGCTACATCAGATTCATATTTTCATTCATATGTCAAAAAATACACAAAATATCCTTCTGGGCATTGTTCATATCTCTCTGTCTGGGTAGGGTGAACCTTTGTCTCAAGTTTCAGATTTTATAGATCAGCATTTAATTTTTAAAACAAAATTGCCCTTCTAGCTGGCCATACCATCTGTACTTGCTTGGTTTTTCATGCATAAATAATCTAAGGTCTTCTATTGGGGTTTCAGTGTGCTAATTGGGTCGCCATCATTATATGGTCATTTTGCATCTTATTCTATGAGATTTGAGTGAGTTTTGAGAGTGTTGTGAGTAAATTGGTGAGTTACAGGGCTGCTGTTCGTGCATGTGAAGATCCAGACTGTCAAAATTAGATTATCAGGTTGGCTGTAATATTGCAGTTTTTGAGTTGATCTTCCTTATTCATTGAAATAATCTTTTAATATTGTTGTAGTTCTATTACTCTTGATTGTAATTGATAGCAAGGCATTGTCTAACATTTGTAAGCTGGCAGTAGTACTGACATCAGTTATAATCTTGCTTATCAAATTGTAATGTTCATCTTTACAGTCTTCATTTGCTATTACATTTAATTTACCTCCGCCCTATGGTAGCTACTCTCCCATTCTGGGTTAGCAAGCACATTCTGGGTGTTGAGTGTTTCAACTTTCAACATTTATCTTTCAAGCATTGTTATTGTAATCACTTGGTCATATGGTCGCCCCTCACTCCGTATTGGATTGGGTAGCACATACTTGACGTCGAGTTCCCTTCAACATTTAGATTAGAAGACCCTCTGACCATATGCTCGCCATCATTGGCGCCATTCTTGGTTAGAGTTACAGCATAAGCAGTTTGTTTTAGATCCTCTGACCAATGCTCACACCTTTCCCACATCGGGATCCTGGTGTACATTCTGGTTAGAGTTGCTTTCTGCACGTTTTGGTTTATCCTCTAACCTTAACGGGTGCATTGATTGTAATTTGCAATTTGTTAAAATTGAAAAAATTTAGCTCGAAATATTTCACCTTTTAAGTGCTCATCAATTTATACCCTAATTTTTTAGTAGCGTAAATGAATACCCCCTTTTATTTTTATAAGATGTAAATTAAGTATATATTCTTTCACCTACATGGAAATTTTTATCATCCCAAGCTTAGGAAAATGATCTCATTGTCATCTAAGATAAGAGGTTACAAGGAATACTCCTTTTCTTTTTATAACAACTTGTTTAAACAATACAAAATGGAATTACAATACAACAATTATTTTCAAGGAAAACCAAAGGAAGAACAACCCTTTGTTTGAAACATAACTCTTAACACACATTTATAGAAAGCCATCACTTCTTTTTAACAAGATACAATTTCCTCAACATTACTATATCACAACAAATTTTAAGAAATACAATTAATGATATATAATTGATCAATATTTTCTCTCCACCCTACCGTAATGGCATCATGGAGCCTTGTGGGCTCTAGCCATACCCCTGAGCAAGGAGTTCTTCTAGCTCCACGATGATACATGGAGCCTTTTTCATTTTCACTTCTTTTTTTTTTTCTACAAAGGGATAGAATTAACATAGCACAACTTTCATGTATTTGGGTTCCCTACTTCCTATTTTCGACCATGATCCATACACCATGTCACCTCCTTACAACCATTAGACAAGAGTAGATGAGAATAGGGAAAAAGAAAATAACTTATCTCTTTTCTTTTCAATGAAGGGATTGAAATCTTGGATCCACCCTTCCTCTCCAAGCCAAGCCATATTGAACACTATCCTTCCAAAGAGTTGGACTCCTCCTCTCCTCATCTCATTCTTCCTAGAGTTCTCCAAAAGGAGAAGTGGGTAACACCCCAATCCTTCTTCCTCTCCAAAATATATAGAAGTTTCACAAATTGCAACTCTTGGATGGGAAGGTGTGGAGAGTACCTCCCCCCATTAATGCAGGTCATTTCCCATTAATGGGAACATGCATTTGGACAACCACTCCTTCTTTCCACCCTATCCTCTTGTTAAAATTTGTCACTCTCCATTATGAGAGATTTTTAGGGGTAAAATCATGTTGTAGGGACACTACTATATGCCCACTTGACCCCTACCACTGGGCGGGTGCATGAAGTTGGGTACCATTTTTTGGTCACTTTTAAAAAATGTTTTAAAAAATGTGCTTGAGTTATTTTGCATTAAAAAAAATGAAAAAATTGAAAGTATTTGCCTTGGAATACCAACCCAAAGGCTTGGAGGGCATTCCCAATAAGGCCAAAGACGTGTTTTTGCAAATTCTACAATTTTTCACATAATCGGGTCTGTGCTCACCATCAAGATTGCATCTAGTTCAATATCGACAAAATTGAAAACATGGGTAATGTTAGGTTCTCTCTTAGCTATCCAACGATGCAATTTTTTTCACTTTTTGACAATGTTAAGTCTTTCATCCATAATTTATTTTGTTTGTATGTCTATTTTTTTCCAAAAAGAAATGTTTGGTGTTTTTTTTGTTATAAATTAACCGTTCATCAAAATTTCAAATAAATTACATTTTTAGAAACTAGACTCCATTCTACAATTTTTTTAAAAAGAAAAAAAAAATTATTTTCCAAAATTTTTAGGGGGAGCAGGGCCAAAATTCTGCTTTTTCAGGAAGTGCCCACTTAGAAAATTAGTAAAAAATCAAATATTCATTAAAAAATTATCAGAAAAATTGTGCAACTAGATACTATTAGCTAACTTCTAACTGTAGAGATTTTAAAAATACTACAAAAAATTTCACCGTGCTTAGGTCGTACAAGAGTTGCTATGTATGTTTTTTTGACAAAAACAACACCAATTTGTGTACATCCCTCTTTTGAACCCCTTAATCTCAACCGTTTTCAAAATAAATTAATAGTTTATAAAGTAGATTTGGAGCACTTCGATCCTTATTTTTGCTCCATCTCAAAATTTTGAGTGTAACTATCCTCAATTTCACATCGAAGGTCAGCATTTCCTAATTTCAGAAAAAAAAAAGTGGCCACTTAAGCCCCCTTTTAGGGAACCATCTTGGTGCACTTACCCCACTATGGGATAGACCCAAGGGGGTTTATTTTTGTGCCCCAACCCTAAAATTTGACCAACAACTATCATTAAAATCCCACTCAAGGTTCCATTCGAGTTTCAAACTTAGTTAGAGGTTTCCAAGACCTAATCCCCACTTACACCTCACATGAATCACAACCAAATGCCCTCACCACCTCAGTCTTCCAATACATTAACTCTATTTATTTCTAGACCCTAAATGGGGTCAAATTTATATCTTCATGAAGAAATCTTTAGATTTGCTCTTGATGATCCTCCCTTCTCCTACTAACACCATTGCCTTCCTGCACATTACCAATGCAATCATAAATATCAATTATGTACCACATTAATCTTTTAGTTGAACATTCTAAGCTTTAACTTATATAATAATCCATTTAGAATCTCAATTTGCATTCCATGATATACAAGTGCATTTCACCTTCATAATAGTGACAATAAAACATAATGTCAAAATGATATATAAGAATATTGCCAAGATATCACCTTATGTATTATTCACAATATACTTAATCATCAATCCAAGAACAATGAACAAATTATGGTTGTATTATCTATATACAAGGTGAGGTCTTACAAATATAGATTTATTATTCTAAGTATATTTAGTTAAACAAAGAAATTAATGAAAGTGATAAAAAACTAATGATCATATAGATTTGTTATTCTTAGTATATTGCAATGTTCATGGCACAATGGACCATGGAGTTGCTACAACAATAGCCAGTTATGATCCTTTGGTAGAGGTATGTGACAAATTAGTAAATTTGACATTATATTTGCTCTTCTATGGTGTATTATTGAAAATTTTCATGATAATTCTATGTAGTTTAATTGCTATCTTGATGGTTGCTACAGGTGCTTGTCACTCTAGATTGTTAATGTGCTACTATTGTGGAAGAGTGTGATGATTATTTTTTTGTAACTATTTTGTTATATTCCATTCCACAATTTTTAATTTCTATATATTAACATGTATACTTCTTATTGTATCAATTGCATCTCTAGAGATGAGTGACGAGAGTAGGACTAGTGGGCACATTCGAAAGAAAAAAGAATCAATGGAAACTCCATCCAAGTAACTGCAAAGGAAACGTGTGATCTATTTCCTTCCCCTAGTGGGAAATAACTATGTATTAGGGTTGTTTTTTGTATTCCTAAGTGGCATTTTATAAATCCTATATTTGATAGCAATTCTTGAATGATGATATCATGCATATTGTGTAAATTGTATCTTGAATGTTGTAGGCATGGTTTTTTATCATCACTTGTGAGTTGACTTACATGTATTCAAGTGTATACTTTACAACTTATGTGTATACTTTGTGACTTATGTGTATTCCAATGTATACTTTGCAACTTACATACATTTTGATGTGTATACTTTGTATTCATGTGTGTACTTCATGTATTTAGTGTATTTGAGGACATGCTTCACTTATTCATTGATTCCTAGCATAAACCTACCCAATTGAACATGTTAGAACTGTTTGCACAATGAAGATAATGAAAGTTACACCACTTTGCAACTTTACATTACATGCATCTGACCCTTTTTCCATCAATTGAAAACTTGACACCATAGAAAAATGCCTTAGAGATATCAAAATCTGAGAGAGGTTATTGTAGAGGATCCCTACCTTAGAAGGATTGTTTCTAAATGACATGGTTTCTAAGTAATAGATCATCAAATATTGCTTCCTTTTTTCACTTTGGACTCTTAAGCGATATCACCGATACAATGTAGCTCAGGCTATTTCAGTGTGTTTTTGAAAGGTGGAAAATTATCGTTGCTTGTGGTTTAGGACATAAAACAACAATCTTGTACACTATCATTCAAGGAAACCCTAGAGATCTCAATCCAAGGATGAAGTAGGGGAAAGAGATCTTGCAATAGGGTGTCCTAGGGTATGATCAATGACTACAAGAGGGTTCACCACCAAGCTAGGGCTTGGAAAGAATAATGAAATGCAAGACTTAATTATGAAACTTAATGCTATGAAAGACTTGAATAAAAGACCTAGAAATGGATGCAAAACATAATGCAAAACTGAGAGATCAGAGATATGCACCTAGAAACCTATAGGAGCTTGATTGGAGACTTGAAATGTTGAAAAAACTGAAATTAATGTTTTTTGGGAATCATTCACCAGCCTAGGTGATTTAGTCTCAGATTAGGGTTTCTGGGAAGGAACAAAAATCTAGCAGAGATATGTCTAAAAAACTTGAAATCTAGAAATGTCATTGTATTGGGAATCATACACTAGAATTGGTGTATCAGTCTAAATTGGCCTTTTCTAGAATCAGGATCTAAATCTACTCTTCAATCTCTGCTTAACCTTCTCAATTTGATCTTCGGGTCTAAATTGCTGAATTTTATCATATAAATGTCCTTCAATGATGATGTAGATGATGTGACCACTTTGACAACTTTGAACACCTTGAAAATTTTCTCCATACTTTCTCTTCAATATGTCTTCAATCTAGATCTACAAATCACACACTAGAGGGAAAAAAGTTGTTTTGTTTGTAGAAAGGGGTTTACCTTGGTCAAACCCCATTTTGGTAATGAAACCTTATAATGAAATGAAGGAATGATGAATGAACAACATGAACTGTTACAAATCACCGAACCCTAGCAATAAAGTACTACAAACATGTATAAAATAACTCCAATGGATATAGATCTTGAATTGAATGCTTGCTTGAATCATGAAACCCTACATCACAATTATTACCTCAAAAACAAAAATGATGGATGGAGACTTTGACATGATGCTTGATACTTGAATAATGCTCCAAAATTCTTGATAAACAACTCTTGAAGGCTCTTGAATTCTCTTGTAAACTCCAATTTTCTATAACGATGATTCTTCAACTTGCTAGATTGCTCTCATGAATGTTTAGGTGAAAATGAGTGAAAGAAACTTGTATTTATACTTGTTTATGCCAAATTTCTTGAAATTACAACACTAAAAGCCAACATTAGATGTAAAAGGATAAAATACCACAAATAACTTGAATTATATTTGATTTTGGGCCACATGGGACTCATACGCCACTTCTGGCGTATGAGTCCCAAATCAATAAATTTGGGCCACACCCTAAAAAGACATGAATTATGATTGGATGTTGGTTTATGTTAGGATTAACCTTGAAAATATGCATTAATTAAGGCTTGTGGATGCAAAATGAGGCCAAATAAGGCATAAAGAAGCCAAATTAATAATTAAAACCCTAAATTAGTGTCAAAGTGTGGTACAACACTTTACAACACCTTAAATAAGGCATAATTAAGTCCATTTAGTTTACAAGGTCCCAAGACCTAATGTGAATGTGTTATACACATTACAACACTAAATCGAGGCAACATCAAGTACAATTTAACAATGAGGACCTGAACAAGTGTGAAAATGTCATAGACGACATTTTTTGACACTACATTTAGCCCCCACTTTAGTGAGATGATGAAGTTGCTTCAAACTCACACTAAAGTAGAAAAATTTGCATCAAGAGGAGCCCAAGTGAACCAATGTTGGTAAGACAAGATCAAAATGATCAAGAGGGGTGATCAAGCCCCCAGGATCAAGACCTTATGGAAAACCAACATAGGCACAAAAGAAACACATGAAATTGGTATAAAGAGCAATAACAAGGCACAAGCATGCACTGCCAATGACATAAAGAGAAAAGAAAAAAAAAGACAAATAAATAGATAAAACAAAAAGAGGATTAAGCTTCATCCATTTTTCCATTGCAATGTGGGTCAAATCTAATCCATTTTTCCAAAAATGCACACTCACTCTGTGGCAACAAAACTTTAGGTTGTCTATTGAGTGAGTATCCAAAAGGTGAGATACATACACATGCATTTAGTATGCACTCACATACACAAGCAAGTGGCTATGGGAAATTCATGCCTCGGTTTGGCTTTTCATTCAACTGAATCAAAGCTATACCTCTTGATAACTTTGATGAAGAACCATGCAATAATGAACTTTGAGCCTCATGAGGCAAGAAAAGATTTGTATGCTTGAAACTCATGAACAAACAAGATGGATCCATAGGCATGCAAAGTGTGTTATGCAAGGTGGCCATATAACTGAAATTGCAAATGCAATATAGGGAAGGTTCAAAGGAGTTTTTCTTAATTCATGTAAGGTCTTGACTTAGGGAACATTGTGCCTAATGTATCCAAAAGAAGAATAGTCAAAGAATAGAAGATTCATAACTTAAGGGATGTAGTGTGTCGCATCAAGCCACTAAGAGGAATATAAAATGCTAAGAGAGATCATGCTCTTGAAGGAAATCACACCCAATGTCACCACAAAGTGAAATTCACATCACATGAAGTAAGAAGACTCCACTATGAAGCGTGAAGTGCAAAAGAATAATGCCAATGTATGCCCCCACTTTAAAGAAATTTCTAAGCACCATGTTGTGAGTAATTACTTTAAAGTAGCAAATGATAAATGCTAATAATAAAAAGGACACAAGAGCTTACATGGAATGCCCTATGCCAAGTCATATGTTTCCAAATAAAGCTACGTCATGATAAGAAAAAGAGGGGTTGCCCCAAAAAACTCCAAAACACATAAGGGATCCATGGATTTGGGATTAGTATGTTCTTGCTACAATGGTTTTTAGAGAGCTTGAAACTATCATCATTCCCTAAATACTCGTAGAACTAGAAGAATGACACAAAGAGAGTGAAAACAAAGAAAAATTTGTTGGCTCAACATGGAAGAAGCATGAATTTCTTGACACCTTGTGTCATCCCCAAAAGGAAAACACAAGACAAAGAAAATATAAAGGAAAAGCTTTTGGGTCAACATGGAAGAGACATGAATGTCTCGACACCTTGTGTCATACCCAAAAGGAAAACACAAGAAAAATGAAAAATATAAAAGAAAATATTTTAGGTCAACATGGAAGAGACATGAATGTCTCAACACCTTGTGTCATCCCCAAAAGGAAAACACAAGAAAAATGAATTTTATTTTTATTTTGGGTCAACATGGAAGAGACATGAATGTCTCGACGTCTTGCATCATCCCCAAAATTAAAACACAGGACAAATGAAAAAGATAAAGAAAAGATTTTGGGTCAAAATGGAAGAGACATGAATGTCTTGATACTTTGCATCATCCCCAAAAGGAAAACATAAGACAAATGAAAAATATAAAAGAAAATATTTTGAAAGATTTACGACATAGAGAAGAATGTAGGTACAAATAGAGGAATGGACAAAGAGAGAGAAACATTAAACAAAACGGTATATGAGATCACATTACACACATGCAATCACATAAAGAAAAATGAAAAAGAAATAATGTAGAAGACTAGTAAGGTACATGTGAGTCAACCTATAATAGGTCGTTTGCATCCCAATCGTGTTCATCATATATAGAAGGAAGAAAACTAGCCAAAGGGACAACAAAAAATGCATTACTAGGAGAAATCTATCTACCTCTTTCCCCTACTGAGTGCAAGATGAGAATGAGATAAGGTAGGTGATGGGAAAGAGCTCCTTGCATTTTGAAATGATTTTCAATAAATGTATATGTAATAGTGAGAATGTTATTATCTTACAACTATTACATGGAAAGGAGGGGAAGGGTATGCTTGGATATTATTCAAGTATAAATACACATGAATTATTGGGATGGATGAATCCTTCTAATATTCTCTTTAGGACTTTACACTTATTAGTATTATTTCTAAGGATTCTATGGTATTGGCAATAAGACATGTTTGTGTTTGTTCCTTTTTTGTGTTGATTTTGTCTAATAGGTGGTAATTTTATGAGATCTAAATGAAGAAGGATTTGTAAACCTTTTTCATTTGGCAAGTGTTTGAGATCATAGACCCTCTTGGTTGGTTCACAAATTTCTCTGGGTGGAATTAGGGCAGGAGGGGTTGATATTTCCTTGTCATATTCATCATCATTTCAAGGTATCAATTGCTCTTTAGGAAGGAGGACACTTATATTGAGAGGAGGGTCTTGATATCCTAACCCTTTAGTGTCTTCAATTGGATTTTTCTCTAAGAGTTGATGGAATGTTCACTTGTTGTATCACATCCTTGTTTACTCAAGATTGTGAATCCTTTTCCATATGTCTCTTCTAGGTTGATGGGAGTGTTGGTCACTTTGTTAACATAGAATGGTTGATTGTTTTCTTGACTAGAGGAACTAGGGTCTCCTACTGTAGGGAACTTAGGCTTAGCTTGTATCTCAGTTTTAGGATGTAAGTAACTAAACATCTCAAGTGGTTGGATGATAGGGGGTGTTGGTTGTTTCATGGATGGATAGAAGGGTGCATTATTTTCAAGGTTGTTAGGGGAATCATTTAGGAATTTATTCATGTTGTCATCATCTTCTCCAATGATTTCAAAATCACGAGGAGGAAATGCATTAGGATTTGGTTGACCATGAGTAAGTTCAATGTCATTAGGGTCATTTCTAAAAGTACAACTTGACACATCTACTAAGGATTTCAAGGACATCCACAGCTTACCAAAGTACATATCCATGATGAAATGCAATGTAAGAACTTTAAGTAAAAGGCATAAATGCAAAGTTGAGATTATGGAATGTACATAATGAGAAAAATGAAGGTGTGTAATGAAATGGATGAAAAAAATACATTGCAAATTGAAATCGCAAACTAACAGTAGCAAATTGAAACACAAAAACAAAAAATTTAATGCTTAAAAATACATTTTAAAATATGGAAAGGGACTTAATCACCTAGAGTGGTGTATGAGTACCAATTAGGGTTTTTCAATGGTTTGAACGGTGAATAACAATTAGCACAAAATACCCAAAAATTAAGAAAAATCTCTTGTACTAGGACTAAATCGCCTAGAGGGGCGTATGAGTCCCAGTTTAGGGATTTTGCACTGTTTTCAACAATTTTTGTGTGAATGTTATTTTTTCTATTTTGGATGATGTCTAAGCTAATTTCAAATGCAAATTTTAGATGAAATTCAATTATGCAAGAGACAATAATGCAATCTATATGTACTTTCACTAATGCAAGATTTAGAAACCCTAGAATGCCAATTAACTAATGAAAACCCTAATGCAATGTTAATGCAAATGAGATCTAGTATAATGATGCACTCCAAATCAAAATTAAGATGTTCTAAATGCATGTTCACAAAAATGAAAGGTGGAAAATTGTCATTGCTTATGGTTTAGGAAATAGAACAATCTTATAGACTCTCACTCAAGGAAACCCTAGAGATCTCAATCCAAGGATGAAGTAGGGGAAAGAGATATTGCAATAGGGTGTCCTAGGGTATGATCAATGACTACAAGAGGGTTCATCACCAAGCTATGGCTTGGAAAGAATAATGAAATGCAATAATTAATTATGAAACTTAATGCTATTAAAGACTTGAATAAAATACCTAGAAATGGATGCAAAACAAAATGCAAAACTAAGAGATCAGAGATGTGCACTTATAAATTTGTAGGATCTTGATTGAAGACTAGAAATACTAAAAACACTAAAATTAATGTCTATTGGGACAAACATACTAGTATGGGTGATTTAGTCCCAAATTAGGGTTTCTAGGTAGGAACACAAATATGGTAGAGATATTTCTAAAACACTTGAAATATGGAAATGTCATTGTATTGGGACTCATATGCCAAAAGTGGTGTATCTGTCCAGTTTGGCCTTTTCAGAGAATCAAGATCTGAATCTATTCTTCAATCTCTACTTAACCTTCTCAATGTGATCTTTGAGTCTAAATTGTTGAATCTTGTCTTGTAAATGTTCATCAATGATGATGTAGATGATGTGACCACTTTGACAACTTTGAACACCTTGACAACTTTCTCCAAAATTTCTCTTCAATATGTCTTCAACCTAGATCTACAAATCACACGCTAAAGAGAGGGAAAATAGTTATTTTGTTAGTAAAAAGGGGGTTTCCTTGTTCAAACCCCATTTTGGTAATCAAACCTTGTAATGAAATGAAGGAATGATGAATGAAAAACATGCAATGTTACAACTCACCAAACCGTAGCAATAAAGTGCTGCAAACATGTATGAAATGGATCCAATGGATATAAATCTTGATTCTTGCTTGAATGTGATAGATCTTGAATTAAATGCTTGCTTGAATTATGAAAACCTACATCACAATTGTTAGCTCTAAAAGAAACATGATGCATGGAGACTATGACATGATGCTTGATACTTGAATAATGCTCTAAAATGCTTGATAAACAACTCTTTAAGGCTCTTGAATGCTCCTGTAAACACTTGAATGCTCTTGTAAACTCAAATTTGTTATAAGGATTTTTCTTCAACTTGCTAGATTGCTCTCATGAATGCTTAGGTGAAAATGAGTGAAAGAAACTTGTATTTATACTTGTTTATGCCAAATTTCTCAAAATTACAACACTACAAGCCGACATCAGATTACTCAAATTTGTTATAAGGATTCTTCTTCAACTTGATAGATTGCTCTCATGAATACTTAGGTGAAAATGAGTGAAAGAAACTTGTATTTATATTTGTTTATGCCAAATTTCTTGAAATTACAACACTACAAGCCAACATTAGATCTAGGATGATAAAATCATGCCAAGAATTTGAATTAAATTTGATTTTGGGCCACATAGTACTCATAAGCCATAAATGATGTATGAGTCCCATTAGGCTTAACAATGGGACACATTTTTCAAAAATTCCTAGATTCATGTAAAATCAAGATCGGGGCCCCGAAACTTAGGTGGGATTCATATTCCCAAGGTGGAATATGAGTCCTAGATCACTAAATATGGGCCAAACAACCTAAAAAAACATGAATTATGATTCAATGTTGGTTTATGTTGGGATTATCCTTGAAAAGATGCATTAATTAAGGCTTGTGGATGCAAAATGAGGCCAAATAAGGCATAAACAAGCCAAATTAATAATGAAAACCCTAAATTAGTGTGAAAGTGTGGTACAACCAATTCCCCCACACTACCGCTATTATAGATGTTCCCACTACCCAAAATCTAGAGCCAACTTCATTTCACTTCGCCCTATAGAATGGTAGAGCACACCGCTAATAACTTCCAATTTGCAACCTTCATTCCCGTCCACTCCTCTAAATCCTAGGAAACTAGTAGCCTCCTATCCTTCATCCTAAGGATAGGGGTGGAAATCTACTAGCTCGTATGAGGGAATGTCTCCATTGAGGGCGTTACTCCACAATGTTGAGGGAATGTCGGATACTCCACCCCATAGAGCGTTAACTCTTAGAAGCATTTCATCCCGAAACTGCCGCAGTCCTCTATGGGGCCTCATCGTATCCGGTGAATGAAGGTTGAGTGGGAAGATGCCATTGGCATTCGTTAACGAAGAATATTTCCCTAGCGGATCTTTCCCTTCATTCCTTGAGAGCGCTTGCCCACGCAAATTTCCCACCATAGCGGTTGTGCCCCTCACTCACTATCCCTGAGTTGTCGTAGTGGCTCTAATTACCAACCTAGTTGTGAGTTCCCTATTCCCACACCACATAAGCCACCATAGGTTTTCACTGGTCTAGGCTTCCAGAAAAAATACGAAGAGAAGCTAAAAAGGCTCCCTCTCTCCCTTCCTAATAAAGTTGATGGATGGTTCTCCATTAGCGATGAGCGAACACACCCATGCTTCTTCTTTGAACACGCTACCCAACCATAGAGGGCCTAATGGTACTTATTCTCAAGTGAGCTGATAGTGTTCAAAAGAGAATTAGATTGCCTTCCATGGACCACATCCTCTAAAATTGAGTACGTGGATGTACCTAAGTCCCCTAATACTTTCGTCATACCCGTCAGGCTTAAGGCCCGCTTCAACATTATCTTAGCCCACAACGACCCACCATTGCTTGCTCAAGAGGTTGGTTGGGTCTCTAAGGAACAAAGCTGAACCGATGCCCTAGACAATGATACATATCGCTCAGCGTGTTGGGTAGCCGGGACTTCTCAGTCCCTAACGATTCCTGTCCTTAATCCAATTAGACCCTTTTACCATAAATTGAAAAGTCAACATCATAGGCTTATGCCTTAGAGATATAAAAATTGAGAGATTTTATTATAGAGGGGCCCTAGGTGACCCTATATATCAGATAGATTGTTTCTAAGTGACATGGTTTCTGAGTAATAGCTCGTCAAAGATTTCTGCCTTTTTTCACTTTGCATTATTAAGGGATATCATTGGTACAATGTAGCTCAGGCTATTTTAGCATGTTTGGGTGTGAAACAAGACCATGCCTAGCCTAAACGTACACATCCAAACATGTTGGAATTGTTGATTTGGTCACACAAGGAGTAGAGAAAAAGTTACACCCCTTTGCAACTTTACACCACATGCATCTAACCCTTTTTGCATTAATTGAAAGCTCGACACCATGGGAAAATGCCTTAGATATATCAAAAATTGAGAGATTTTATAGTAGAGGGGGCCTACATGATCTCATAGTCTTAGATAGATTATTTCTAAGTGACACAATTTTTGAGTAATGTCTTGTAAAACATTGCTACATTTTTGTACTTTGGACTCTTAAGGGATATTGTCGGTATAATGTAGCTCAGATTGTTTCAAAATGTTTGGGTGCAAAAAAAGATTATTCCTAGCCTAATCATACCCTTCCAAATGTGTTGGAATTGTCAATTTGGTCACATGAGGAGCAGAACAAAAGTTACACCCCTTTGCAACTTTACACTGCATGCATCTAACCCTTTTTTCCATCAATTAAAAATTCAACACCATGAGAAAATTCCTTAGAGCTATCAAAAATTGAGATAGGTTATTGTAGAGGAGCCCTACATGATACCCTAGCCTCAAACATAGTGTTTCTAAGTGGCATAGTTTTCAAGTAACAACTCATCACAGATTGCTTCCTTTTTGCACTTTGGACTCTTAAGGGATATCGTCGGTACAATGTAGCTTAAATTGTTGTCATCATGTTTGGGTATGGAACAAGACCATTCCTAGCCTAAACATACCCATCTGAATGTGTTGGAACTATCAGTTTGGTCACATAGAAAATAGAGAAAAATCCACACACGCACCTTCCTCAACTGCTCAAGACCAACAAAAATATCTTCCTTGAATACATTATCTATCTCATTCAATTTGGTCTACCTCTTTTCCAAGTTTTTTTGAAGAAAACTAACCTCCTTTTCATTAACAATAAAATATTCTTCTTATCTTTTAATTCCTTTTCTAAGAGGTTAATTTTAGTATTCAATTGTTTTGCTTCAATTTCAACACTTCCAACTATTGCTTTTACATCTACAACTTGACCATACACACATTTTTACTCATCTCTACTGCTATTACCTGTTAACACCCCTTGTTATTCCTTTTCATGGTCTTCTAACTTATTTTTCATATATTTTACTTTGAGCTTTAGATAAACTACTCTATCATCAATGCTTAGGACAAAAACATCCCTTTGATAGATTTTTCAATTTCTTGAATACTTTCATGTGTCCACTACACCAATTCTCTTTGTTTGCACATAAATTTGATATTGATTCTTCCTTATCGTCTATTTCCAATTGTATTTTCTCCATGAAAGTCTTAAGTTGAAGAATGTTTGACTTCATTTGTTCAAATCCACCTATAGCATCATCTCTCACTTTCTTTTCCTACAAAAGCTCTTGAGTTTTTCCACTTCTCCATTGCCATTTTCACATTCCACATACTTCACAGGAATCTTCCTTGGAACTTCTTGAGAGTAGGAAGAATCTCTTCATTCAATGAATTATCTATCTCATTCACTTTTTTCTACTTCTTTTCAAGTGTTTTTAGAGAAGATTCCATTTTTATTTCGTAGAATCTTGACAAGATTGATTTTGATATAAGATATGATATGTATTATGATTGGGTGATGATATAAGATAAAAGATGATAAATATTGGATATGATATGATAGGATATAGATTGGATAAGATGATAAGGATGATCAATTATGAAAGAAATGATGCTGACAATGATAAGATGATAAGGGTGCACTAATGGATGATTAGGGTTAAATGGTGTAGATTATATTTCCATCATACATCAAAAATTTGTGTCATGTCTAATGCATTTGTTTGTGCATCATAATTGAATTAAATTGAATCTTGTCTTTGATTGTTCAAATGGAGTACAACAATTAGGTTAGGTTGAATGGCATATATGATAACATCCTATCAATTTTGGATTTTTTGTTAAGCATACTTCACAACTAGTATTCATTATGGTGCGCTTAGTGTGTTTATTCATGCATGTTGATTATGATTCTTTTAGTGAAAGTTATAATAACATATATGCCACTAAATTGTATGGATTTGAGTTGATGGTTACAAATTATTTTGTATGGAAGTTTTTTTGAAAGTTTCTTGTTTGTCTATTATGGTTGAGTGACAATGATGCTTCTACATGACTATATGAAATTTGCATGAAGGAACTGATGATATATCATTTTGTTGTATGTTTGGTTTTGTTCAAAGGCTGCATTACATTTTAAATTACACTTATATATTCTTATTTGAAGATTGCATCAAACTCATATAACAAGTTTGGTGTGGGTCAAGGTTGATTGACATATATGACAATATCATATGAGTGTTATTGCTTTTGTGTGAAGTATGCATTATGACTAGTGTGTATCAAGCCCATATGGTTTTCCTAGTTTTCTTATTCATGCATTATGGTTAGCAACTTTCATTGTTGTGTATTACGATAATACAAATTGCATGTGGAAGGTAAAATAAAATGCATGTGATGGAGTTGTATTTGGTTTGTTTAATGGTTATATCACACTCATATGGTGTGTATATATAGTGTTTTTTTATACATCATGGTTGAGTGATGTCTTATTTCAATTAGGATTATTGTATAGATTTCACATGAACAATATAATGAACATATATCTTGTTGAGTTGTAAGGACTTTTTTTGAAGGTTGCATCAAACCCTTATGGTGTACATAATGTTTATTGTTTATGTATCATTTTTGAAAGATAGTGATTCTTATTCATGATGATTTTATACCTTTTACTTGAAGGATCTAGTAACATGTTATTAAGATTGAAGGTTTTAATGGCATGAATGTTGAATTGAGTTGTAATGGTTTTTTTAATGGTTGCATCACTCATGCGGTTTGTATAGAGTGTTTACCACCACTGGGTGACATTGATTTTTATCAAGATAATTATATTAATTTTGAATGAACATTGTAATGACATATATTTCATTAAGGTGTATGGAATTTGTTTGAAGTTTTTATTCAATTAAAAGAATCAATACCATTAGACTATCATAAGTTGCTCTTTTCATCTTTATTTCCTTGTGTATGAGACCAAAATTCTTTGAGGAATTTTTTTAAATAGTTCTTCTCAACAAATATTATATAGTGCTTCTCATACAATTTTTTATTAATTTTAACTTCTTTTGAAAAAAAAAATTAGCTGCCCACTTCATTACAGGAGTTCAAAAAGAAAAATAATGTCAAATGTCAATTCATTCAAGAGAGATTAAAATCATGTGTATTCTCAAATTGAGTGTTCAACATGCAACATATGGAGGTAATAAAATATTTGAAAACTCTATTAATCTTTCTCTTTGTTGGTACCCCTATGAAACTTTTCCCAAAGTCACATTGGTAGTCTTAGCTCAATTCATTCATATTATGCTTTTAATTTCTACTAGCTTGTTTGAAAGCACCTATTTTAGGTTTTTAGCCATAGAAAAAAGGCAGTAAACTATTTGATAAAATGCTTTGGTAGAAATGTATGAAAAATGTGACCTACAATAGAAAAGGTAGTGAATTTTTTGAAAAATGCCTCAAAGAAATGTGGTCTCATGAAATGTATTGTATGTGAACCTTAATATGAATGAACTCTAACATAGATGGATTACCAATTGTAATTCATTTCTATTAAAATTTTATTTCGTTAATATATAACATGTTATTGGTCATAACTTTAAACCATTGTAAAATAATTATACATTCCATTTTGAAGATTCAAAGTAGAAATACATGCAAACGATGAAAAAATTAGATTGAAGATCAATTATTATATATCAAAATATAGAATAATTGTGTTTGTACATATACAAATTTGGCATATATGCCTACTCAAAATAAGTTTTATGAATTATGGAATATATGCCATCTCAAGATCTATCAAACCCTAAATGTTGTTGGCAAGAGACACTACACAAGTCATCTAGTGTTGTCAATGATGGAAAACCTAGCCAATTATACTATCTGCACTTCAATATTTGCTCATACCAGAAGTCAGATTGAAGTTTTGTGATTAACTGTTAAAGTTGGAACAGAGCATCTGACAAAATTGTGTATATTGATTCATACGTAACTTCCTCTTATCATTTTGTGTTGTGGATCTCAGGCAACATTTTTTGATGTATGAACTATGTTATCCTTGAATCATAGAGCCTTGTATTGATTGGTGTGCAAGTTAGAAGATCAAGTTTGATGATTTTTTATTTAACAGTGCAAGAAGGTCGACTAAGTGAAAGTAGTGTGTTGCAGATATTCGAGGAGTAATTGTTTAAGGTATTCCATGTTCGAGGATGTTTTGGTTCTTCACTATGTTGTGGCCAACATTGTTTGGTGCACATTAAAAATTATTTATGGTTTGGGTAGAGTTTGTATATGTTTTATATTTTATAAAGGATGACATGTAATTGATGTAATTCTTAATCGCGAATATATATAAGAAATTGTTTATATCATTTTGAAGTGTGATGCGATGTGTTGTGAAAGTTAAAATAATTATTGATTGATTGTGCATAGTTTGATTTGAGTAGAAAGAAGATTTGTGATCTGAATTAAAGTGAATAGAGTTTCAAGAGAAAAAGAGAAGAATCAGACATAGTGTGAAGAATGTTGCAAATGTGCTTAACCTGAACTATAATCAGGCATTAGCAGATGCTATTTTCTCAATTCAAATCCTCTAGATGTAATCCAAATGTATTTGTAAGACAACAAGTCTTCCTTTTTGAATCTGAGCAATGAGCACTAGGCAGTGTTCTTGAATGCATATGCATTCCCCATTTGTAAACACTTATATTGAGTATACTCATATTGTGGATTGACCTCCACCATGGTTTTTCCCCTAATAGGGTTTCCACGTAAAAAATCCTTGTGCTATGGTGTTGTGGTTGATTGCTTTGTGTTCTTGCATCTTTCTTTTACTTCAATGCTATAAGTGATTTAAAGATTAGGTTAATAAAGTAAAATTTTGTAGAACACTAATTCACCCCCCCTCTCTCAGTGTTCCTTGATTCCAACAATTGGTATTAGAGCCTAATTCCTTAGAATAAGTTTAAAATCTTGGGGAAGATTCAAGAAGGTGATTCAATGGATTCTGGTAGTCTTCAACAACTTTTGGTGGCACTATATGATCTTGATCAGTCCAAATCTGAAGTCTGGGAATTGTAGGCAAGCCTCATGAATGCTGAGAAATTCATTCAATCATTGAAATATAAAATCAATGAGTCAGGGAAAAGAGAAAGGAACTATGTGATTAGCTTAAGCAAAAAGAAAGTAAGAGCAAGGAAGATGAACACTTGAGTCAAGCCTTGAAGGAAAAGACAGAAGAACATGAAAAGTTGACCAGAGATAATGTTTTCCTAAAGCATGATATGGAATCTTTTGTGATGAGGATGACCAAGGAGATTGAAGACATAAAGAAGAATGAAGATAATATTTCTTATTCTTTGAAAGAAAAATTTGAAGAATATAGTCAAATTACTAATGGATTCAATTAGTTGAAGCTTGAATTGGAACAATGAAGAAACAATGAAGAAGAGCTTGAAAGAAAAATTGTTACTCTCAGAGATGAACTTTCTACTGCAAATGAATATAAGGAGAAGTTCAAGATTATCTCAGCTAAGCTTAATGAATTGATTCAAAGTCAGAGAACTGGAAGTGACAAACGAGGTCTTGGATATGAGAAAGGAGAAAGCTCTGGATTTGGTCAAAGGAAACTCAGGCAAGGAAATCGGATGAAAAAAGCTAGAAGGTATCCGGTAAGACAACCTAATGCTCAAAAGTTCAATGGATACTATTTTTTTTGCAATAAATTTGGTCATATGGCTACTCGATGTAGAAGTAGAATGAATTCAAGTGGTCCATCATTCTTTGGTTAGTGTTTCAATTTCAATAAGTATGGTCATAAGTCAATTGAATGCATAAATATGTCAAGCAATTTTTTCAATAGAGATGTCAAATGTTATGCATGTAATAGATTTGGCCATATTGCTAACCAATGTAGATCAAGAGAAAATAAATGGAATAATTGGTCTGGACAAAGAAATTTCGTGTGCTCTAATTGCAAAAAATCTAGTCACATTGCTAGATTATGTAGAAGCAGGAAGGGTCCGGTAAACAAAGGTAAAATGTGCAGAAGGATGATAAGGGAAAAGGAAAATTTACTACAGATGAGATCAGGAAGAAAATGAAGAAGATATGGGTGAAGAAGAGTGCTTTTGTTATAGGAAATGAGTCAGCGCTAGAATCTGGTTTTGGAAATTCCTCCAAGAATTAGTTTATGGCCTTTGGCCTAGGGGGAGTTCTCAAGAAAATATTTTAACCCCCTATTGGTAGTTGGTACTGGAATGTCGCAAACTATAATAGTTGCATTAATGATCTACAAATGTTTTGGGATCTCTTGTGGAAGAGATTTATGCAAAATTGAAAGTTTGAAGAAGAATTTTCCTTCACAATCTATGAAAACAGGGTATCCAGAAGACCTATGGCAAAAGCATTTATTGCGACAAAAAGTTAGGTGTGTGAATGATAAAAAGTTATTTCTATTTCTCATTTGTTATATTGCATTTCAAGAAGAAGAAGTTTGGAGAGCTCTAAAGAAAACTTTGAAAAAGATTCAAGTTAAAGGCGATTCAACGATCAAACCCTAATCCGATGAAAGGTATTTATTTGCAAACTTGTGAACTTGAAATTTCTAGAAATGGTTGCACTGTTGGTTGTGGATATTAAGGATAGACCCCATCCAAAATTCAAATGTCACCCATTCAAATCCATCAAGATAGAACCATTAGGTGCATTTTCTTCCATTCCATATGGCGTTTTGCATATCGAAGATATTAGGGAATACATTCATGCGAATGTTGAAGAATTAGGAATCTCCCAGTTGTTAAAACTATATACAAATCACATTGTGGGAGAAGATTTTTGTGTAAAACCTAAATTTAAAACTTTGGAGGAGAATAAATTCACTCAAAATGTGAAGTTTCCCATGTTCGAAGAAAATGAATGGGTTCGGTACATATTAAGTAGAGTGCATGCCAATTTCATGTGGTTAATTCAGTCTTTCAAGATCACAAGGAAACTATAAGGATTGTTACTAGTCTGAATTCATCTGGTGGGTTGCCGACATTGAAATCTATGAACCAAACAATTATTGAGGCAACCAGTTTAGTTTTTGACAAGAGGGCCATGACAATAAATGATATCATTGAATTGGATGTGAGATTTTCTTTTATGGTTATTGATTATAAAATCTATCACTCCATCCAGGATAACTCTGTATTTGGTACTGCAATCTATGCAGCTTATCAGATGGTCAAGGAAAATGCAAAATATGACCTATGTGAGTTACTCTAGGGCTAGCTAATTGAAAATCTTGGAAAAATCAAGAAGGATAAGAAGAACTCTTTCAAGTATGGTATTTTTTTGTTATGTCTATTCTTCTACTTCATGAATGAAGTTTCAGGAGTTGGAAGAGTGCAATGGCAAGGTGATAGACCGATAGTTGTTCAAATCAGAGACATCTTATATGGAATTGGTAATAGTAGAACAAGGAAAACTGCTATCTAGGGTTATTTCAACAGTTTTCATAGTGAAATGCAAGCCAAGGAAAGGATTCCTACATCTATTGTGGAAAACTACAAGGACACTATTTGCTTCATGGTTGATATTGATTAGTGCTTGATGGAAGCAACTGAACCTAGAATAGTTTGGATAATTCCTATAGGTTATGAGGTTTAAGAACACATTTTGGAGCTATATGCTCAACATCTGTTGAGTAATCCTCAAGATCTGATAGAAGAAAGGTTTGGTACCTTTGAAGAGAAGGATATGAAAGTGCATGAACAACTGAAGAAGCCTATGATAGTCTAGAAGGTAAGAAAGGAAGTTGAAGCTTTTGTAGAAAGCATGGGTATATCAGTTGAAGCTATGAGGGAAGCTAGAAGAGAACAAGTTGTTCTTGAGAAGGAGAGTCTGCTAGAATTGAGTCTACTAGTCCGGTGGCATCCCCTACCAGAACTAGATCTACAAGGAGCTCTACACTCTCATTTGGTCCTACAAAGAAATCAAGCCCTGTGAAAGTTCAAGTCAAGATATCTAGGAGAGAAGGGAAGAAGAAGAAGGATAATAGCACAAGAGTCTATGTTGCAGTTGAAGAGGATGAATAAACTAAATTTGATGAAGAGTTAAGAGAAATCAAGCATAAGGGCACAAAGGCAACAAAATTCTAAGGAAAAGCCCTCCGGTGAAGAGAAAGTAAAGAAAAAGATGAAAATTGACAGATCAAGTATGTCTGTAGAAGAAGTGGAAAAAGATTTGATTAAGGATGGTAATCTCAGACCAGTTTGTAAATGGTATGAAACCTTTGATAATGTTGGTCAGAGAATTCTTGAAGAAGCCACAATAAATTACTTGAATAATTTCAATATGACTCTCATAAAAATAATGTTAGAGTTGCCTAAAGGGCTTTATGAAGTCTTGGAAATGAGGAGAGTAAATTCAAGAACTAAAAAGAACAAATGAGAGAGCACATACTTGTTGATTTGTGTCTAGTAATGTCAATAGAAGAAATGAAAAATATTCTCAATGATGATAAAAAGGATTTTAAGAGAAAAAAAAGGGTGAATAAGATTATGATTAGACAGATTGAAGAAGTTGCAAAGGACACTGAGAAAATTCTTAAGGCAGTTCTATTGAAGAACAAATACAATGTTGTTTCTAAAGAATCTCATGATGAAAATGCCACATCTGGTTCAGAAATTGAAGAGGTGAAAGAAGATACAATTGAGGACACTCAGAGTCGTCTTGATGTGCAAGAAACTGAAATTCCTATGGATACTGAAGCTCCTAAAGATGTGTCAGTTGATGAAATTGAGATTCTTGAAGCTAAGCAAAAATCAATGATTGAAGAAAAGAAGGCTAAGGCAAAGGAGACTCATGTGGAAGCAAGAGACACTGCAAAGGCAGTGAAGGATTTTTAGAAGAACAAAAAAAGGAGTTTGACCCTGAATTGGTTAAAGTTCCTATCAACTGAGCCACTCTATCTCCCATTGAGAAGCTGAAGGTAGCATCATTTGCTTAGGCCAAGGAAAGGGAGGAGATACTAAAATATCACATTGAAGACATTGAGCTATTAAGTCTTGCATCTAGTATCTTGGAGAAGATCATGCCTACATATGTCAAGGACTCATTTGACTCTCCATCTGGTCAACTGAAGAAACTTGTCAACTCTGTAAGTACTCACTTTGAGTCTCTTGAAAAGTTAGTTGAGGATAAGGTTTTGAAAGAATTTGATGCAAAAAGATTCAGTAGATTGAAGGGTATGATTACTAATGATAAATATTTGTTAGCTACATGTGTAAAGAACATTCAAGGTGCTTTATCTGAAGGTGGAAATATTTACAATTCATTCTTATCTTTGTATAAATTCATTGAGGACACTAAAAAGAAAATGAAGGATTATGAGAAATAGTTAGCAGTTATTTCTCAACCCTTTGATCCTCTAACCATTTCTGTGAGAAAGCAATAAGGTCAAGTTATATCCTTGCTTGAAAAATTAGAATCTTGAAGCATGAAGAAGGAAAAATTGTTGAAAGGGTATGTGAACTTAGAGGATTGATTGGTCCTAAAATGGAGACAATGTTTAGTGCATTGAAGGAAGCACAAGATGTTATGCCTGCCAGTGATATGAAAAATATCGAGTCAGTAGAGATACAATACTATTTTTTTGTGGTCACATGACTATTTTGGAGAGTCTCAAAAAGATTTAGGACACTAGTTTGAGCTTGTTGAAGAATGATTTTGCAAATATAGTCCTGTCCATGTAAGTTAGAGAGGCATGTTTGTACATGTGCAGTTTGTTCATAGAAATTTCATTTTATTTTTGGTATGTGGATTCCCACATTTTCAATTGATGTCAAAGGGGGAGTGTGAGATAGTGAAAAATTCCTTCTCCTTCTCAGGTAGAGCTATTTTTTGAAGTTTTGAAGGTTGGCAATTTATTCATGTTGGTACTGATTCTAACACTTAGTCATTTTTCACTAAGTGTTGCCATCAATTCCAAAGGGGGAGACTGTTGGAAAGAGACACTGCACAAGTCATCTGGTGTTGTCATTGATGGAAACCCTAGTCATTTATCCTATCCACACTTCAATATTTGCTCATATTGGAAGTTAGATTGAAGTTTTATGATTAACTATTAAAGTTGGAATGAAGCATCTGACATAATTATGTATATCGATTCATACATAACTTCCTATTATCATTTTGTGTTGTGGATCCTAGGGAAGGTTTTTCCGATGTATGAACTATGTTATCCTTGAATCATAGAGCCTCATATTGATTGATGTGCAAGTTAGAAGATCTGGTTTGATTATTTTTTGTTTAATAATGCAAGAAGGTCGATTAAGTTAATGTAGCATGTTGTGGATATTCGAGGAGTAATTGTTTAAGGTGTTTCATATTTGAGAATGTTGTTTTGGGTCCTCACTATGCTGTGGCCTACATTGATTGGTGCACATTGAAAATTATTTATGGTTTGGGCTGATAATTTGTATATGTTTTATATTTTATAAAGGCCAACTTGTAATTGATGTAATTCCTAATCGTAGATATATATAAGCGATTGTTTATATCATTTTGATGTGTGATGCGATGTGTTGTGAAATTCAAAAGAATTATTGAGTGATTGTGCATAATTTGATTTGATCAGAAAGAAGATTGGTGATCTGAATTAAAGAAGACAAAGTTTCAAGAGCAGACGAGTAGAATCTGATAGAGTGTGAAGAATGCTACAAATGTGCTTAACTAGAACTGTAATCAGGCATTAGCAGATGTTATTTTCTTAGTTTAAATCCTCTGGATGTAATCCAAATGTTTTTGTAAGACAATGAGTCTTCCTTTTTGTATCTGATCAGTGAACTCTAGGAAATGTGCCTGAATGCATGTGCATTCCCCATTTGTAAACACTTATATTGAGTATACTCATATTGTGGATTAACCTCCACCGTGGTTTTTCCCCTAATAGGGTTTCCACATAAAAAATCATTTTGTTATGGTGTTGTGGTTGATTTCTTTGTGTTCTTGCATCTTTATTTTGCTTCAATGTTATAAGTGGTTTAAAAATCAAGTTAACAAAGTTAAATTTTGTAGAACACTGATTCACCCCCCCTCTCAATGTTCCTTGATTCCAACAAAATGTATCAATCTCTATCAAATCCTAATCCTATGTTGGATCATGAAAATCAAGCCTCCTCGAAGAACTTAGTGGCTCTGAAGTTTCCTACACAAGAACAATTCAAACCACAAATTATATTGATTATGTGAATTTTTGACAAGATAGACTAGTAAATAGAAACTTATATGCTATAATTTAGAAATTATCAATTTAACATGAAAATCACTATATTAAACTCTATTATATCAAAAATGAAATTCTTGTTTACTTCAAGTCTTGCTCTCCTTTTTGCAAGATTTTCTACATATGATTGTCCCTTGGGACAATTAGGTATCCTTGTATAACAAAATGGTCCCACATTCATCACATTGTTGAATTAGACAAAGAACTATAGTAGGTAAAATAAAAAATGATATAAATTAACATATAATTGTTGAAAAATAATTATATTTACTAAACATATATCTACTCCTATCTAAACACAAATATGTGCAATATAAAATAAGCACATACCTGATATGATTCTTTTACACTAGACGAGCTCATGATGGATGAAACAACTAAGATAATTTCCTATATAAAAATTGAAAATAATGTATCACAATTTAAATGCACATGCAAATATAATCATAATGTCGAGAATATAAAAAAACATATACATGTTGTGTAGCTTCTTCTAATGGGTTATATTAATATATATACTTGTTTATTTAATTATTTTCCAATCACACAATCATTTTTTACCATTCGCACATTAATATGTATGTATGTATTTATGTATAGATTATCGAAGACATATATTCCTACATATATATTAATATTTTTATATATATTATTTTAATTATCTTATAAAACATATATTGATAAGATTATATACATAAATTAAATATATATACTTGATTACCCTTATATACGATATATTCATGCATAACCATACGTAGTACTTTCACGTGTTCATGCACACATATACTCATACACCAAATATTTAATCATGATAAGTTTATAAAAAAAACCCAAAGAAATCCAAGGCATTGACTCGAACATTTAAATCATTCCAAACATTATGAGGTCACAGGTTTACTTATCGACACATAGCCCTTTCTAACTTGACTAAGGTCGACCACCATAGACTGTGAGTATGTGATAGCTCAAGTAGGCACATTAGGGTTACTAAACCAAGTTCTTCTCCTAAGTGATACTTTCCCTCTCTTACTTGAGGCTCAACTCCTTCCTACATCCATTTTATTGCATCACATAGGTAGTTAGCCATTCACATAAAATTCATTTGCATCATCAAAACGTTAAAGTGTTCACATTGCAATATATATTCATTCATTTCATTTTCCATTAGTATAAAACATAATAATTCCTTTAAAATAAATAACATCTTAATGCATATTTCAATATTTCATTAACCTATTAAACATATTAAGGTTATGATTTACATTTATCATTATATTTACTCATGAAGGTAAAATTAACTAGGTAACTGAGAAATAGGGTGTAACATTTGGTCTTGCAGATTTGTAGGTGTTCTTAAATTTATCATATCTATCTTCAGTCTAAGTTGTTTGAAGTTTGGTGCTGCACAAGGTTAGATTCATGTGTTACAGTATGAGTAAAGTTAATTGGGTATGTAGGATGAGTATGTTCTTCAGGTGAAAGTTATTGTGAAGGAATTTGTTGGATTTCAAGGTGTTTATGGAATATTCCTTATTGTGTTCAAGTGTTGTATGTTATCCATGAGTCATATTTGGGTCTAAGGAAGTGTGTACTTAAATTTCTAATGGTGTTAACATGGGTTCGACTGACCTTAGATGTTTACATTAATTGTATAATTTTTTCAGCGTTTACATTAATGCTTTCATTCCTTTCCACAATGAGAATGCTTAGTTTCAATCTAATTTGAATTTGCATGGTTGAGGTGCATAGTCGACCTTGGAGATTTTTTTCAAGGTTGTGGATCGTATAAATAAGTGTTGAGTTGATGGAGAATTAGGGAATGAAGTGTGTTATGTATAGTGTAGAGTTGTGAAGTGTGAAAGTATGAAGTGTAGTGTAAGCTTTAATGTATTAGACTACTAGAAGCAGTGGGAAGAAGGTGTCTACATTCCTCAAAGAGGCTGTGAATGTACTAGTGATGTTGTGGTGGATCTTTCTATTGCTTTGATAAGGATTTCTTATTGTAATATTCCTCTTTCTTCTTTTCTATAAACAGGTAGTGATCCCTTCTTTTATTTTGGGTAGTGATCCCTATAGTGGTGAACCTATTATATTTGGTGTTGCAATTGCTTTATACTATGAGCTAATCCTCACTATGGTTTTTGGCTTCTCAGGTTTTCCTTGTAAATTTGGTGTTGTGCTATGTATGGTGTTATGTTTGAGATTTTGTTGTTGAATTACATGCTAAATCACTCTAATAGATTAAAGTCTAATAAATTTAATGTGTATATGAATTTTAATGAGGGTTTGATGTTTTAATGAACAATTGATTCATCCCCCTCTCAGTTGTCTTGTGCATTCAACAATTAGTATTGAAGAAAGCTTCCTTGGAAGAAATCTTAAACGCTTGATGTACATCTGGGATGGAAAACAAGAAGGAGGCTCTTCAATTTGATGGATCTAATTATGTATTTTGGAAGACCAGAATGCAAGGATTCCTTATTTCACTAGGGTTTGGAGTTTGGAAGTCAATTGAATTTGGATATAATGTGCCTGCAAATGGTCTAAGCAGTAATGATGATATCAAGTCCTATGATAACAATGGAAATGAAAGGTATGCTCTTTTGAGTGGTCTTTATAGTTTTAAAATTATGAAAGTTATGAGTCTTAAATCTACTAGTGGGATATAGAAGAAGTTGGAAAGTATTTATGAAGGAGATGAAAAATTCAAGCAAGCTAAGATGTAGAATCTAAAGATCAAGTTTGAAACCTTGTGAATGTCATAGGATGAATATATTACAAGATACATGTAGAAAATGGAAAACGTTATCAATTGCATCAGAGGCCTTGGTGGAAAACTTGAAGGAGATGATGTAGTAAAGAAGGTACTAAGAACTCTACCCAAGTTCTATAGTCATAATGTTTTTTATATTGAAGAAGCTCATAATTTAGATCAATATTCTAGAGATGAGTTGCTTGGCACTCTAACTGCTTTTGAATTAAGATTTTGGTTCAAGTGATTAAAAGAATGAGATTGATTTTAAAGTTGAAAAATATGAAAATAATGAGGAATTAAATTTGGATGATGTTGATGATGTAGAAGAAAATTTTGTGAGGAGATTGAAAAGGGGTACTAGAAAATATAGACATAAGTTACCTTTCAAATGATTCAATTTTGGAAAGATTGATCATTATGCTTCAAGATGTCGTATCAAAGCTTCAAATGATAAATAAAAGTATAAAACAGGTAATCCAATTAAAAAATTATTATTATGTTAATGAAGATGCTAGTATATTTTATGATGAATTTGATTACCTTGATGATGAGGACAATGAATTATTGTTCATGGCTCTAAATGATGGAATTGATTTTGCTAACTCTGATAGATGTATGAAGGAAAGACTCTAGGAATAGTTCATAATATTGAAGGATTAATGATGACTACTCTTCATGCTAGGGAAGAAAATAATAACTAGATCATTGATAGTGGATGCTCAAATCACATGGCAAATGATAAGAGTAAGTTTCTTAAGCATGAAAAGTTTGAAGGTGGTTTAGTTAAGTTTGGTGATGATACATATACTAAGATATGTGAAAAAGGTTCAATAAATTTTAATGGAAATAATGATACAAATGTTGGTCTTTGTGTTAAGGGTCTACAACATAACCTTTTGAGTATAGGGAAAATGTGTAGCAAAAGATATAACCTTATATTTCAGGGTGATGGTTGTGTGATCAAAAAAAGCTTTGAAACTCTGGTTGCTATAGGAAGAAGGATAGATGGAAAATTTTATCAACTTAAAGGTGCTAATGGTATGTGTTTTATGAATTACATTAATGAAAGTTGGCTATGGTATAGAAGAATGTTCCACATCAATTTTGATAGCCTAGTAAGGATCAATTCAATTCAATCTATGAGAGATCTACCAAAGATCACAAAGCCTACCAATGTTGTTTGTAAGGAATTTTAGATTGGGAAACAAGCTAGAAATAGTTTCAAAGTCAAAGAACAATCTTATACTAGTCCATTGGAATTGGTGCATATGTACCTTTATGGACCTATCATAATAAGAATTTTTCAAGGTGATAGGTATTTCATTCTATTAATTGATGATTATTTTAGAATTACTTGGGTTACTTTTCTCAAAGAAAAATCAAAAGCTCTAGATAAGTTTAAGGCATTTAAAGCTATGGTTGAGAATGAAATGGATATAAAAATCAAATGTTTGAGATTTGATAGAGGTGGAGAGTTCACCTCCAATGAGTTTAACAATTTCTATGATGTTCAAGGAATAAAGAGGCATTTGTTAGCTACTAGGAATCCTTAGCAGAATGGAATGGTTGAAAGGAATCTAATAGGACTGTTCAAGAAGTAGCAAGAAATACGATGAAAGAAGAAAACCTATAGAAATTCTATTGGAGAGAAGAAATTCATACTATAGTCTACATACTTAATAGAGTAAAAGCAAGAGAAAATAGTTCAAAGAATCCCTTTGAGTTATGGTATGGAAGGAATCCTACTGTCAAATATTTCAAAGTATTTGGAAGAAAATACAATGTCAGGAGAGATGAAGAACTTAAGAAAGTTTTATGGAAGATTTAATGGAGGAATCTTCCTTAGATAATCTATAAAAAGTAAATATTACTGGTGCTACAATAAGAGGCTAAAAAGGATTATTTAAAGTACAAGTGTCAAGGTGGATGACGATCTACATAAAATTTCAATAATGATAGATGGATATTAATTAGATGATTCTTCTTGTAGAGAAGAAGAAAAAGATAAAGGTAGGGAAAATGAAGTACAAATTGAACTCTAGAAAGGATCCCTAAGACTCCTAAGTATGTGTAGAAGAATCATTCTAAAGATTGAATCATTGGTGACAAAATAAAAGGTGTATTTATAAGAAGAAAATATTTTATGATATAAGAACAACTAAAGTTATGTTTAATTTCAAAAGTTGAACCTAAAAAAGTGGTTGAGGCATGCAAAGATGAGTATTAGATCAAGGTTATCAAAGAAGATATCATGTATATTGAGAAGAATCAAAGTTGGGAACTTGTCCCAAGACCAAAAAATGAAAATGTGATTGGAACTAAGTCGGTGTTTCATAATAAACTGAATGAGAATGGAGAAGTTAGGAATAAAGAAAGGCTTGTGTGTAAAGGTTATTCATAAGTGAAAGGAATAGATTTTAAAGAGACATTTTCTTTGGTGGAAATAATGGAAGCTATTAGGATGTTTTTGGATTTTGCAGCACATAAGGATTTCAAAGTTTATCATATGAATGCGAAGTTTGCATTCTTGAATGGTGAGTTCGAAGAAAAAGTTTAAATTGAAAAACCAAGAGGATTTCAGCTATCAGATAATCCTAATATGGTCTGCAGATTAAATAAATTGTTATATTGACTCAAGAAAGCTCCTAGAGCTTGGTCTGCAAGATTGGATAGGTACTTTTTGATTATATAAATGATTCAATAATGGTACCATAGATGGTAATATTTATTTTAAGGTTGAAAAAGATCAAATATTGATTGTGGTTGTATATGTTGTTGACATAATTTTTGGAGGAAACAAAGTTATGTGAAATAGATTTACAAAAAATATAAAAAATGAGTTTGATATGTCAATATTTGGGGAGATGAATTTCTTCCTTTGACTATAGATCAATCAAACAAAAAAATTTAAATTTATTTCACACTCAAAATATGTGAAGGAAATGCTAAATAAGTTTGGAATGAAAGACTCTAAACTGGTATGTACTCCTGTGGTTACTATATTCAAGTTGAGAAAGAATGATGAATCTCCTAAGGTTGATTAGAGAATTATCTCCTAAGGCTAATCAGAGCATGTATAGATCAATGATTAGACTACTATATCTAACTACTACTAGATCGGATATCATGCATGTAGTAAGTCTTGTGGCTAGATTTCAAGAAGATCCGAAAGAGTCACATGTTGCAGCAGTGAAGAGAATATTCAAATACTTGAAGGGAACTCCAAAACATGGCTTGTGGTATCCAAATGATATTTATTTCTCTCTGAGTTGCTTATACAGATGGATATTAGGAAGGTTGTGTGGATGGCAAAAAAAGTTCAAGTAGTGGTGCATTCTTTCTTGGAAGAAGGTTAGTGTCTTGGCTAAGCACGAAGCAAGATTCAATATCATTGTCTACTCCAAAAGAAGAATACATTATAACAACATCATGTTGCACACATGTGTTATTGATGAAACAAGCTTTGAGGGATATTAGAGTGCTATAAGATGAACCCATCTCTATCTTTTGTGATAATACAAGTGCTATAAACATTTTAAAGAATTTGGTAATTGTAATGCCCCGTCTTAATAACCTAAGAACGTTGCAATTAATTAACTTAATATTAATACTTAAAAAAAAAATTATTACACCTTTATAACACAATTGCAACATTCTTAGGTTATTAAGACGGGGCATTACAGATTGGTATCAGAGCCAGGTTACAAACACTGGACACTCTGGGTAATCTAGAGCCCATTAGGTTGACCTAGTACGTAGTGTCGCAACTGATAACCTTGGTTGAATAGTATCTAAGACTCATAATTGTTGTGTAGGAACATGCCTAGGGTGAGGAGGAATAGGTCGGTGGTAGAGGTCGAGGTGGAGGCCGAGGGCCAATCCCTCGGTTACTCTCCAGCCCTCACCACAGTGACCAAAGATAGATGGGTCAGAGAAATGAGGAACATAATCCCGTACGCCAGCAGTAGAGGGTTCTCAGATACGTCCATTACTAGAGGAGGTCCTAGCTCGTCTTGGACCTAGACAGGTAGATGAGCAGGAGGTTGTGAGAGAGAGGGATAGATCCCCTAGGAGAGTAGATGACACAGCACATCAGGATGCTATCATCGCAGGTCATATGAGGGATTTACTGAGGGCACGCCCTCCTACCTTTGATGGTTCAGGAGGAGGATTAGAGGCTGAGACTTGGCTACTGGATTTGGGTAGATGCTTTGCCATGCACCCTTACGGTAGCAATACCCGTGCCAGATGTGCTATTATGCACTTGAGAGGATTCACCTCTACATGGTGGCGCCTAGAGGAGTAGAAGCTCCATATAGAT
This sequence comes from Sequoia sempervirens, assembly GCA_007258455.2. NCBI lineage: Eukaryota > Viridiplantae > Streptophyta > Pinopsida > Cupressales > Cupressaceae > Sequoia > Sequoia sempervirens. The sequence goes on along the minus strand of VDFB02357825.1, from coordinate 26,124 downwards.
ATTGGTTCTGTGTCATGGGAGATGTTTCTCGAGAGGTTCAGAGCACAGCTCCTTTCGGAACATTGGAGGTAGCGTAGGGCTGACGAGTTCCATGATCTACGTCAATTAGCTCTTTTTGTAGAGCAATATGAACGTAGGTTCTATGAACTCAAGCAGTATGCTAGTATTGGTGATGATGAGCCTATGCTAGTACAACATTTCATCAGGGGTTTAAACGCCCGCATCAATGGAGGTGTCCGAGTCTTTGAGCCAAAGACTATGGAAGTCGCAGTGGAGAAGGCTCGCATAGTTGAGGAGAACCTTATTATGGCTTTAGGTGGGCACACAGGAGTGCAGATTGGGAGTGCTCCTGCAGCAGGTTTTAGTCCACGGGGTGGACAGGCACAGACAAGTGGTTCTTCCAAGAACCAACAGACTCCCACAAAGGGTGGGCAGCAACAACAACAAAGAACACCTCAAAAGAACAATAACCCTCAACCACAACAACAAAATAGTCCTCAAACAGGAAAGGGTTGTAATTGGTGGCGCAACAAGTGCAATAGGCAGGATCAGCCTGCGCAGAGTGCTTAGTCTACCGTCAGTAGGGGTAGTTATCAGCAGTCCAATGCACCTTCGGGTGGCAGAGGATTTGGTAGAGGCACAGGCACAGGTTGTTATTCATGTGGGCAGCATGGGCACATAGCTAGGCAGTGTCCGATGAGAGGTTCTACTGGTTATGGGCCTCGACCTACAGTTTCAGAGCCTACAGTTGGTGATGTAGGACGTGCACACACAGTTTATGCAGTGGTTAATGACCGCCAAGATGATCACTAGAATACGGTGGTCGAGACTTCAGGTAAGTTACATGCTATTAATGTGTCTTCTTTTTTATTCTGGAGCCATTGACTCCTTTATTTCACTGACCATTGTTGACCGTTGTGGTCTTGTGGCGGTAAAGCAAGGTGGTAAATGGCAAGTTGAATTCACCTTAGGTATGAAAGTGGCAGTAGAAAACTTAGTACATGATTGTAAACTTAAAATTGGTACGTTAAATACCTTAGTAGATTTATATGTTACACCTTTAGGATCATACGATATAGTACTAGGTATGGATTGGTTAGCATCTTATCATGTTGTAATTGACTGTCGACTTAAGATAGTTAGTTGCATTAATGATTTAGGTGCGAAAGTAGAAATCATAGGTATTCAAAGACCTATCTCTTTGCAGATGATATCTGCTATGCAATTAAAGAGATGTCTTCGACAGGGATGTCAACTGTTTGCAACAACAGTTACTGATTTAGATGAGGGTGTGAGTCGAGAGGTATCTCTTGATGATCATCCTATTCTTAGGGAATTCGCGGATGTGTTTCCTGATGACATTCCTGGAATGCCACCGAAAAGGGATATCAACTTTAGAGTTGACCTAGTTCCTGGAGCTGAGCCTATTTCTAGAGCTCCATATAGAATGACGACTCAGGAGTTAGAGGAACTTCGTATTCAGTTAGAGGAACTTTTAGAAAAGGGTTTCATTCATCCAAGTGTTTCCCCTTGGGGAGCACCTGTCATCTTCGTAAAGAAAAAGGGCAGATCTCTTAGGTTGTGTATTGACTATCGTCAATTGAACAAGGTTACGATTAAGAATTGTTATCCTTTGCCTAGAATCGATGATCTTTTTGATCAAATTAAGGGAGCTAATGTGTTCTCTAAAATTGATTTGAAATCTGGGTATCATCAATTGCGTATAGTTGAAGCAGACATTCATAAAACTACTTTTCGAACTCGTTATGGGCATTACGAATTCACAGTGGTACCATTTGGGTTAACAAACGCACCATCAGTATTTATGAGTTTAATGAATTGTATATTTCGAACATACCTTGATCGCTTTTTCCTGGTATTTCTCGATGACATTTTAGTCTATTCGAGGAACATGAAGGAACATGAAGAACACTTGAGACAGGTATTGCAATGTTTAAGAGAAAATCAATTGTATGCAAACCTGAAGAAGTGTGACTTCTTTCAACTTGAAATTAAATACCTTGGACATGTGATATCTGGAAAAGGTATTGCTGTGGATCCTTCAAAGATCCAAGCTATTGTAGACTGGCCCGCACCTACTAATGTAGGTGAAGTTTGTAGTTTTATGGGACTAGTTGGCTATTATAGACATTTTGTAGAGGGATTTTCTAGGATTGGTCATCCTATTACTTCTCTTCAGAGGAAAGGGAAGAAGTTTGTTTGGACAGAACAGTGTCAGTTGGATTTTCAGACTCTTAAAGAAAAGCTAACTAATGCGCCTATACTGATTGTTCCTGATCCTACTAAGGATTTCGTAGTTTGTGCGGATGCATCCTTAGAGGGTTTGGGAGCAGTTTTGATGCAAGATGGGCGTGTGGTTGCTTATGAGTCTCGCAAACTCAAGGACCACGAAATAAACTATCCTACACATGACCTAGAATTAGCGGCAGTAGTGCATGCATTAGTTCGTTGGAGACATTTTCTATTAGGTCATCGTTTTGAACTTCATACTGATCACCGTAGTTTGCAATATATCTTTACGCAACCTAATTTGAATGCAAGGAAAAGACGGTGGATGGAGTTCTTGTGTGAGTACGATTTTGAAGTAAAATATGTTCAAGGCAAAGAGAACGTAGTGGCTGATGCTCTTAGTCGACGATGACATGAGATCTCTGCTACTACTCTTGAAGTAGATTTGAGAGGTCAACTAGTAGCTACACTTCCTAATGATAGATTATATCAGGAAGTGAAGGCAGAGATTGAGTCAGGTAGACCTTTAGAAGGCCGATTTGCAGGGTATGTCTTAGAGTCGGATGGTATATTACGACACTTAGGTCGCATTTATGTACCACATGTAGAGAGTCTTCGTACATTAATCATGATTGAAGCTCATCGAGCTCTGTATTCAGCTCATCCAGGAGTCAAGAAAATGCATGCTGATCTTTAGCAATTGTATTTCTAGCTTGGTATGAAATGTGATATTGCTGATTATGTATCGAGATGTCTTGAATGCCAGTGAGTCAAAGCTGAGCATCATCATCCTGCTAGATTATTGCAGCCACATCTCATTCCCGAATGGAAATGGGACATTATATCCATTGATTTTATTGTAGGGTTACCTACGTCATCACGTCAACATGATGCCATTATGGTAACTGTTGACCGTTTGACTAAAGTAGCTCACTTTTCACCTGTACGTTCATCATATAATGCTTCATCTGTAGCTAGAATATTCACGGAGGATAACGTTAAATTGCATGGGATTCCTTGTAGGATTATATCGGATAGAGATCCTGTATTCACTTCTATCTTATGGACTTCATTACAGCGTGCTTTAGGTACACAGTTGAACTTTAGTTCAGCCTATCATCCTCAAACTGATGGACAAATTGAAAGAGTTAATCAAATATTAGAGGATATGCTTCAGATGTACGTAATGGACCAACAGTCACGTTGGGAGGAGTACTTGTACTTAGTAGAATTTGCTTACAACAATGGATATCAGAGTTCCATAGGTATGCCACCATTTCAGGCATTATACGGTCGTCCTTGTCGAACTCCTTTGAGTTGGGATCGACTAGAGGATAGAGTATTACTTGGACCTGAGATGCTTCGTGATATGGAGCAGCAGGTTGACCGTATTAGAGAGAATTTGATAGCAGCTCAGGATAGGCAAAAGAAATATGCCGATCCGCATAGGATAGATCGACAGTTCGCTATTGGTGATAGAGTGTTTCTTCGAGTGCGACTGCGAAAGAGTCCAATCCGTTATGGAAAAGGCTCTAAGCTTGTGCCTCATTTCGTAGGACCATTCGAGATCTTAGAGAGAATTGGTCCCGTGGCATATCAACTTGCCTTACCACCTAGTTTGTCTCATATTCATGATGTTTTTCATGTATCAGTACTTAGACCATATCATCCCGACATATCTCATGTACTTGATTGGAATGCATTATAGGTAGAGGACGGGCAGCTGGCTTTGGAGCCTGTGGCCATTCTTCAGCACCGGACGCTCAGTCTCAGGGGTCGAGACGTTGATCAAGTGAGGGTCCAATGGGATCCTAGCTATGAGGCTTCGGCTACCTGGGAGGATGCGACACGTATGAGGGAACTTTATCCCTATCTATTCGCAGGCTTTCAGGAGCAAGCCTGTTCCTAGTGGGGGAGGATGTAGTACCCCTACATCTATGCTTATATTTTCTGTTGCTATGCTTTCATACTGTTAGACCTATGATGTTTTGTTGGATCCTTTGATCGCTGTTTTTGAGCGATGGTGGATTATTTTGTGACATGATGATACTTGTTTGGTGATTATTGTTTTCAGACATGATATGATTTAGTTTAGATGTTTACTTTCAGTTGTTTATTGATATGTACATGCTAATGATGGACTAACAACATTTATTTAGTCAGTTTTCTGTGAAGTGTATTGGTGTGGAGAACATAATCGTATCACTCGCTTGCGAGTGCCCTACGATATCTGCGATTTTCTCCGCACGGTGTGTCTGTTTAATATTTTAAATATATATATTTATTTGTATGCATGTTATTTGCTTGGTTGTAGGATTTGCAGGTACATGACACCGACTCCACTTGTGTAACCAGGTTTGAGCATGTCAAGACTCAATGGAAATGTTGAACGGGAGATAGTAGTTTGGTTTATCCTAGTCTAGTCTTTAACCTTGGTCCTAGTACATTGTTAGTTTTCATTTTTGCATTATAGGTTGTATTGTATTTTTAGTTGGTTAAATCGTTTGAAAAGGTTAAATTTGGTTAATTTTAATGTTAGATTATTGTGTATTAAATTATTGATATTTAATTAATGTTTAAATGTAGTAGAAATTACTTGCTTAATAATTTAATTCATTAATTAGCTTATTTGGTTAAATAGTTGATCCTAAAAAGATTAAACTATTTTAATTAAATAAATAAATTAATTATATTAAATTATTAAGTGGGAAATTTATATTGCATTTGAAAATTAATTAAATTGTATTTGGAAATTAGAAAATAAAAATAAAATAAAATAAATAAATGCATGTAAATTAAAATTGAGTTTTAAAAATTTAAATTGATAAAATTGAAATTGCATGCAAAATTAAAAGGGAAAAACTGCCGAGAAGTTGTGGAGAAGATATTTACAACTTCTCGACAAGTGTGGAAGTTGCATTAATTTGGGTTGTTGAAAATTTGTTACGGAGAGGTTATTTTGGATCTTGGGAAATTACAGAGGTTGTTCAATTTTCCTCATGGGGAAATTATCAAAGCTTTTGCAAAAAAATTCTTGTTGTGTAAAAAATTGACTTTCTGAGAGGATTTGTATTTCCTCTGGGGTTGTATATTTGTGGAAATTTTCTTGTCATTGGATAAAGCTTTTGTGGAAGATTTGGGGGATTGTAATTTACAGACAAAAGGTTTTCTCCAACAATCAAATCTTCAAACACAGGAAATCAGGTATTTCACTGGTTATTATTCTTGTTTATCTTTGAATTCTTTTGTAAAAACTTTCTGTTAACTATATGAATTTCAAGAAAACAAGATTAGGGAATATAGTGAAAGAAAATCTCTGTGAAGAATTTTGCTGTGTATTGTTTTAAAAATTTCTTTGTGAAATAAATGGGTATATGGGTTAATATTTCTTTTATTTACTGTTCAAAAAAAATGTATATTCACAGTAATATCCCAGAATTATTTTGGAAAACTCTCTGGTATGTATTTACTTATTGACAGCATTTATCTACTGTTGAAAACCTTTATATATATAAAAAGTATTTGAGAAAAAATTATAAACCAATTTTTTTAAAAATCCGTAATCGGATTTCCGCCTCATTTTTCCGTACGAAATTTGTATTAAGTTTCGTTTAAGCGAAATTATATTTTCGCAGATTATTATCAGAATTTTTATTGGGGATTTATATGTTAAAATTTTATTTGTTTTATATATATAATGTGTATAGAGGGGGCCGCGGGGCTACCCCCATAGCCGCCCCCATATGGGGCGATGACTGTGGAGGCAGCCGATGCTGCCCTCACAGGCAGCGGTGGCTGCCACACAGCCGCTTCCCCATATGGGGAAGGCTGTCGGCCATGGTTGACAGTCGTGGCTGTGTATAAACAATGGCGGCCGTGTGATATTTTCTCTGTTCTAAAATCCGTGAGTAAAACTTTCGATTAGGGTTTTAAAATATATTAAAATAATAATAATATATATATGTATATATATATATTTATATATATATGTATATATATATATTTATATATATATATATTATTAAATTATTATATTGTTTTAAAGTTATTAGGAATTGTTTTAAAAAAAAAAGATTTAAAACTGAAAAGTTAAAATAGAAAATTTGGAGGTCATTGATCTGTGAAGTTATGAAAATAAGAGTCAGAATTAAATCATATTGATTCCTCTGTGTGATTATAATCTTTTGCTTATTTCTTGAAAGAATGGATTTAATAAATCTTTTAATTAAGATGATTTTGAAAACAAATGTTGATTTTAAATGATTGCATATGGATTTAGTGTATCCAAACAATAGAAAGTTTACTTTTCTTGGTTTGTTGCATACGTGTTTCTTTTGGGGAAAAATTGGGAGTGTCTATGATGTGAAAGTCTTCCAGAATGAATTGTGTAAAAAGGGTGTTTATACGTTCAAATGTATTTCTTAAATTGACTTGGGTTGTGCAAGTGTTAAACTTGGTGTCTGATACTGTTAAGTGTATTTGTTATTGTGAGATGTAATTTATGTACTTGGTAAACCCTATTCATGGAAACTTAGAAACCCTTGTTATGTTTAGGGGAGTGGCTATTTGTAAGGGCCGACACACAAAGTGGTGTCAGGGTAACTTACAAATAGTTAGTAACTCAGTGAAAAATTAAAGTACACATTAGATAGTTTAAAACATTTAATAAGATGCTTATGCCTCTCTTATGACTCTTGAGTTTCTTCAGTCTTGAGTATAAGTTGAGAAGGCCTGGAATGGAAAATCGGAGTCTCGTTTCCTTAAGAGACAATTGATTCCGCAACAGTATGCAATAGGGGCCGGGTTTCGTAAGAGGTTACCAGGGTAACCCAAGGATTGGGGGACGGAACCTAGGAAGAAACACCAGGGTAACCATTGCATCGTTTTGATGACACTCCACCTAAAATAACAGTCAACCTTGAGTTTGTGTTTCAATCAATTGTCAAAACCTGGAAGCAATGTAACCAATAGATTGTTTGTACTAGTGTCTAGGGTTAGTAGATTAGGTCTAGGTAACCTTATTACTATCTCCTAGCATGGGGGGTGGACCTACGGGTACCACATGGTTGGGTGGAACGTTCACCTTACTCCATTGGGTCCCCAGTTTGTTTGTAGCATTGAGAGCTTCATGGATGGAGAGCTCGCACTTGGATCTTATGTGTACTTTCATCATTGTTTATTGTAAACTTCTATTTGAAAATGTCCCTCAATTGTATAAGAGGTGAACAATGTAATTGTAACTATCATTTGAACTACCTCATCAGATGGATGATTATTGTAATATCATATCAATGCAATGTATGGAAACATGATTGTACTTTAATATATCTTGAATGGAAAATTTATTATTATGCAATGTTTATTTTATGTTATGATTTAATATGTGCAATGCGAAATACTTAAGTCGCTTATGGAAAACTCAAAGTAGTGTAACGTCGCATACTTAAGTCGCTTATGGAAAACTCAAATTAGTGTAACGTCGCTTAACCTAAGAATGTATGCAATTAATTAACTTAATATTAATACTTAAAAAAAAATTTATTACACCTTTATAACACAATTGCAACATTCTTAGGTTATTAATACGAGGCATTACAGTAATTCCTTCAAGGATAAAACATATCTCAATCCAATATCACTTTTTGAGAGAGTGGGTTGCAAAGAATGAGGTGAAGTTATAGTATGTGTCTACAAAGGATCAAGTTGTAGATATATTCACAAAGGGTCTTCCTAAGGATACTTTTGAGTATCTTTGGAAGAAGTTAAGAGTTATTTTCCCCCATTATTTGATCTAGATTCATAAGGATATCCATCATTCCTATGTATTTTAAGATTTATTCCTTGTTCTAGATTGATTTTGATGGCTACTTGTTAGAGGGAGTAGGTAGTGGAATTGTTGGTTGTTGCAATCAAGGGGAGTAAATGCTGTCACTATTCTATGTAGGTGTATTTACTTTGTACTGTGTCAAAGGATATGTACATAAGTCTTTGGTTGGTGCAGTATGTTGTGTAATCCTAAGGGGGAGTTTGTAGAGAAGGTGTGAAGAAAATAGAGTGCAGTAGAAGCAAAGGTAGTTGTAGAGTAGTTATTGTCCCTTATAGGTGTTTCCTTTGAGGAAGAGAAAGTATGTTGGATATAAAAATGGGAAGAGATGAATTTTTTTTTCCCTTTTTCATTGATGTCAAAGGCGGAGAGAGAGTTAACTGAAAAAACTTGTGAAGGGGAGAAAGAGAAAGTGTAAGGGAGCAACTTGTGTATTGATGTGCAACATATGTGATCAAAGTAGTTTATGTTTTTGATGTTTTTTCACATCATATGTTGCCATCAATAAAGGTGGGGATATTGTTGGAAGTATTAGTAACTTATGTATTGTCATTGATGTCAATAGATCTATGTTATTGCATTGATGTCAACAATTCTATGAAGAGATTGTTGCAACTTTTTTATCATGCTTTTATTTTTTACATTATGTTGTCATTAGTAGTGTCATTACTATCAACCTCTAGTTTTTCTTTGATTATATTTTTTTGGTATATTTTCAACCTCTTGTATGTGGTTGAGTTTCTATAGTGGTTTTGTGGGGATGAGGAAGTGATGATGATGATGAGAATGTGTGTGTGGTGCTTGGTTTCCAAGTGCTTTTGATAAAATTTGAATAAAAGAGAAAATAGTGTGGTTGAGAGGTGTCCAGTATAGCAAAGTAGTGATTTGGTTTTGCTCCAAATTACTTCTATTTTGAAGATCTACTTATGCAGTTCAGATATGTTGATAAGAAGTATTCAGAGGTGTTATATCGATACTTTTAGGTTCTAGATCATTATGCAAAGAAATTTGTGCTCACTAGTTTGTGAAATGTGTATTGCAGTGGTGTCTAGGAGAAATGGTTTTGCTTCACATTTCTACACAGTAAGGTTTATGGTCATGTGGATCTAAGGGCATGCTTAAATTCCTCATATCTATCTTCAATTTGAGTTGTTTGAAATTTGGTTCTCCATAAGTTTGGATTCATCTTTTACAATATGAGGAAAGTTAAAACTGTATGCAGGATAAGTATGTTATTCAGGTGAAATTTGTTGTGAAGGAATTTGTTGGATTTTAGGGTGTTTATGGAATATTCTAAATTGTGTTCAAGTTTTTTATGTTGCTTGCAAGTCATCTTTGGATATAAGGAAGTGTGTACTTAAATGTTCAACCAACCTTGGGTGTTTACACTAATTACAAAAATGCTTTTGTATTTGTGGAAGTGTGGCATGGTGTATATGTATGGATTTAGGTCCAAGTTAAGGTTTGGTGTGGTTTTCATTCATTCTTTTCCACCACATGAATGCTTAGTGATGACCTAATTTGAATTTTTACAGTTGAGGTGTATAGCCAAAATTGGAGATTATTTTTAAGGTTGATGATTGTATAAATAAGTGTTGAGTTAATGGAAAAATAGGGCATGAATTCTATGATTTGAATTGAATATTTGTGAGTACGAAAGTACAAAATGAAAAGTGAGCTTTAATGTATTAGACTAAAGGTTTCTACATTCTTCAAAGAGGCTTTGACTTTACTGGTGATGTTGTGGTGGATCTTTCTATTGCTTTGAGATGGATTTCTAATTATAGCATTCCTCTTTCTTCTTTTCTATAATTTAGCAGTGAACCCTTGGTAGTGAGCCATTATTTTCTTTGGCTAGTGATCCCTCCAATAGTGAGCGTGTTGTATTTGGTGTTGTAATTAATTTATAATGTAAGTTAATCCTCATCATGGTTTTTCCCTTCTTATATTTTCCATGTAAATCTAGTTTTTTGTTGTGTATGGTGTTGTGTTTCAGTTTTTTTATTGACTTACATCTTAAATCACTCTAATAGATAAAAGGAAAATAAGTTTAATGTGGATCTAAATGTTAATGAGGGTTTTATGTTTTAATGAAAAATTTATTCACCCTCCCCTCTCAATTGTCTTGTGAATTCAATAGATAGGGTGTTATATCAATGCATGGAGTGAAATCAAAGAGTTTTATAGAGATTGGAATATGATAGTTTCAAGAAAGCCAAAAGACAGGATGAGCATGTAAGAAAATTTCATCAAATACATGAAAATCATTACAAGATATCATGGCTTATAGGTAGATATGATAATAATGTGGCAACAAAAAATAGTACTCCCCACCTTGAGGAATATATTAGCATAAGGGTAGGGTTCCTATTCCACACTTGCTACACTCAAGGACACCTTAGATATCTCAATTTGAATGTAGAGAGGGAGAAAGAGATCTTGCAATAAGGTATCCTAGGGTTGGATTAGAGACTAATGAGGGATTGACCACCAAGCTAGGGCTTGGAAAAATGTATGAAATGCAAGATCTAATGATTGAACTCAATGATGCATAAAACCTCACTAAATGAACTATAAATGCAAATAAATTAGATCAATAAACTAGAAAAGTATAGAAGAGCACCTAGAAACCTAAGAGAGATTGAATGGAGGCTTGAAATGTTGAATAACCTAAAATTTAGGCCTACTAGAACTCATACACTAGTCTAGGCATATCAGTCCCAGATCTAGGTTTTTGTGTAGGAAATGGTTTATGGAAAAGGGGTATCTAAAACTACCAAAATCTAAAAAATAAACTAAACTGGGACTCATACACTAGGATTGGTGTATGAGTCTAGTTAGGATTTTCTGGAACTTCAAAGTTTGAATTTGGTCTTCAATGTATGCTCTATACTTCCCAATTGATTCTTGGATCTAAAACCTTGATTTTTAGGGTTGTAGGTGACTTTTGCAAAGATAGAAACCTTCCCAATGAGGAGACAACTCCAACAACTTTCTCCAATCTTGTGACCTAATCTTCAAGGGTTCTTCAAACTCCAAGACACCTAGATCCATAATCACACATGTAAAGAGGAGAAAAACTTGTTGATTGTTACTGAATAGTGGTTTGCCTTGGTCAAACCCCTTTTAGGTAATAAAAGCAAATGATGAAACAATAAAACAAGGACATGAAACATGAAAAATGATACCTTTAATGATGCCTTTTAAACGATTTCTTGTAAATCTGCAACTCAACATGAAATGGCCATGAAGGATGTAGATCTAGATATTGAGATAAGTGTAGAACAATACTTGACCATGGATATTGAATGCAACATAACAACACTAGCTCAATAACATGCTTGATGCTTGATAATATTGACATGATGATGGATCTTGAATTGCTACAACAATTGATGAGGAATCTGCCCTTGAGCACCTTATAAATGATCTTGAATGCTCTCTTGATGATCTTGTCAAGTCTTAGAATGCTTAACTCTTGAGTGCTTGACCTGATATCATGAATTCCCTATGAAATAATAATTTGAGACCTCATTTTTATAGGAAATCCATCTAATACCCTGCGTATTAGATCCCAAAGGGTGACATAAATGAAATTTGAACTTAAAACCCATATTTCTTGTTCAAAACCTTAAAAATAGGCCAAATGCGACTCATATGCCACCTCTGGTGTATGGGTCCCACCTGGATGGGAATCATACTCCCAAGGTGGCGTATGGGTCCTACAGGGCCTATTTGAAAAGAGAAAATGCCAGGGAGTCAATGAATTAAGTTTATATGAGGTCTATGTCATGATTTTAACTAAAATATGCCTTTGGATGCACAATATAGGGTCTTAGGGGACTATTAATGATGACATAAAGGTCCTAAATGTAATAGGGCCCAAAACTTAATGTGAAAGTGTAAATAAATATACTTTACAACATTTAATTAAGGAAAAATTAGGTCTATATAGCTCAAAAGGGCCCTAAATCCCATGTGAATGTGTAATACACATTACAACACTAGATTAGGTCCACTTAGTTTGCATGCCTCTTAAATTTAATGTGAAGGTGTAAATAAATACACTTTAAAACACTAAATTAAGGAAAGGTTAGGTTTATTTAGCTTTAAAAGGGCCCAAAACCTAATGTGGATGTGTGAAAATCATCACAACACTCGATCAAGGTGATATCAAGTCCAATTTATCATTAATTATTCCAAAATTAGGTAAAATTGTACCATTTCCAAGGGAATACAATTTTTGTCACTACATTTAGCCCCCACTTTAGTGAGAGGATGAACTTGCTTCAAACTCACACTAAAGTAGACATTCAAGAGGGGTCTAGGTGTACCAATGCGGATGATAAATAATGAAAAATATCAAAGGAGGTGGCCAAGCCCCCAAAATCTGAGATCCTTCATCAAAACAACATGCGCACAAAAGGACACACACAAGGTGTATGATTTGCAGCAAAACAAGATACACAAACTCACAATGCCAAAGACATAAAGAAGAAATAAAAGAATAAGATGGGTGCATCCAACTTTGAAAAAGACGTGCTCACTCTGGGACCACAGAACTCCAGGTCATTCGTGGGGTGACCATCCACAATATGCTCACTCTGGGGCCACAAAACTTTAGGTTGTACGCGGGTTGAGTATCTGAAAGGGTGAGACACATGACCGGTATGTGCCCACATACACGAGTGGCTAAGGGAAGTCATGCCTTCATTCAACTCCCATACAACTAGACCAAAGCTATAACTCTTGATAACTTTGATAAGGTGCCATGCAATAATGATCTTAAATCTTCATGAGACAAGAAAATATTTGTATGCTTAGAGCTCATGAACAAACAATGAACTTTGAGCTTCATGAGGCAAGCAAAACTTTGTATGCTTGGGACTCATGAACAAAGAAAGTGGCTCCATAGGCATGCAAAGTGTGTTATGCAAGGTGGCCATATAACCGATGTTGTTAATGCAAACTAATGTAAGGTATGTTCAAAGGGATTTTTCTTGGTTCATGTAAGGTCTCTTCATAGGGAACATTGTTCCTAATGTTTCCAAGAAAGGAAAAATCAAAGAAATATCACACTCTCAGAGGAAATCAAGCCCCATGATATCACCAAGAAAAGGGTGCATCATAAGAAGAAAGAAAATTTCATATTGAAACATGAGTTTTGATGTATGCCCCCACTTTAAAGTGGTTGCAAACACCATTGTTGTGAGAAATTTCTTTAAATTAGAAGAAGACATGAGAGGTTATTTGGAAAGCCCTATGCAAGTCATATGTTTTCAAATGATATTACATCATGGATAAGTATGTTACATGCGAGTCAACTTAAGGCATGCCATCCACATTCCAAGCTTGCTCTTATATGTACATGAAAGGTGATAACTATCCAAAAGAGATAATGACAAGTGACATACGATGATGAGGCTATGTAGCCCCTTGGCCCCACTTAGTGCATGATCCGGGGGACAATTTTTCAGTGAAAATTGAAGTGTTCCCAATGCTCCAAATTTTAGCTTCATCAGAAAGAGAATGATGTCTTGATTCCAACGCAACTTGAACGGGTCGAAAAGGACTCCGTTTGTGCAAGTTACGGCCAGTCAAACTTTCAGTCAAATTGGCTTCAGGGGCGTCCAGAAGGCGAAAAAAATAATCATCTTGGAAATTGACGGAATCAGCGTCATCACAAAGAGCTCGTCAAGATGATTCCGACGGCATTCGTTTCGTCGAAATCCGACGTCGTATGCTCGAGATAGAAGCAGTCAAACTTCAGTCAACTTAGAGGGTACTGATGATGACGTCAGCATACTGACGTGGCGGTCCGTACAGTACGGAATCCAAGTGGACAAATTCAGATCATACGGACCAATCAGCAAGTGACACGTGTCCTTCCGTATAGTACGACATCACAGTCAGCATCCCACGTGGCAATCCAGTCAGCTTGACACGTCATCAGTACGGGCGAATAGGAGCACGACACGTCATCTCCTTCGTCAGCACTTTCTGTGAATAGTGATTTGACATGTGGCATCATAGCGGTGGCTTCGACGAGTAGCAGTGAGCCACGTGGCTCCCAGTTAGTGTACGGGTCACCCTGTCAGCATACACATCTGCAGATTCTGGCGAGTTACGTTTCGACACGTGTCAGGCCTGCGGAGTTTGGGTTCGCTAAACAGTGCTAAAATTGGTGGATGGATTCGACCCCGCGATCTGCGGGCAAACAACCAACCTCCACTACCGTCGCACCGGCCGAGCTCAGCTTATTATATATTTGGAAAACTTTTGTTTTGTTGTTAAACAACTTGGAATTTGGTGGCCGGCGGGGTTGGAACCGCCGACCACTGTCTCAACTAAAAGGTTTAACAACCGGTAGACCACGCGATATGTCCGACTATAGTATGGCCACAGTTTGTTTTTGTTATGTATTTTTAAGCCGAATCCATTAGAAATGGCTTTTAAGCCACAAAAATGTAAAACTACCTCCAACAATCAAAACCAACAAACTAAATGGAGCTATCAGAGGATGATACGAACTGATAGAGGGAGATATGCATTTATTTTGGTTGTTAGGCCTAATTAGGAAAACTTTTTGTATAAAAGGAGGGGTATAGGCCTTGATTTTCCAAGTCCAGGTGGAGATAGCGAGAGAATGCTCGAGAGTCTTTGAAGACATTTCTGCATATCAGAGTACTGTCATGCTACTGAATGCTTGAAGGAGATAGTCTTGAAGCCATTTGTAATTGAATTTGGAGCTAATCGGATCGGTCCTCCATTGGAGAGGGACCCGGAGACGTAGTCCTTAGGGACGAACTCCGTTATCAACTTTGGTTTCGTCTCTCTATTTCTTCTCTCTTTTCTTTCTCAGTTTATTCTTGGCATTTAATTATTTTATGTTCATTTATTTCATTTGAGCATTTAAATTTGTAATCACTTAAGTTAAACGTTGTAATAATCGATCTTTTACGTTAAGCATTCTGTAGCATTTAGTCCTAGATCCTAAATAGGTCAAGTTGGTATCAGAGCTTTGTGTGTGGCTTGTATTGCAAATTGAATGCTAACGAGATCTAGGTTGCAACGAGGCGAAGGAGAACTCGAAGAATACAATCCATAGATCGGAAGACGAAGAGTTAATCAACCGTCACAGATGGAAGAAAAAGAAGGTGGACAAAGTTCAGAGCTTAGTGTCAAGGATTTCCAGAAGCTATTTCTTGACATGAAGGCAATGGTGGACGAACTTTATGTAGACAAGAAGAAGCGTGAAAAGGGAGGTTCTTCAAAGCACAAGAAGCAGGAAGATCAGAAAGACACAGAGGGGAAAGCTCCAAAAACTCCTCCTCCATCTTCTCCCTCTTCTTCTTCTTCCCCTTCTTCTCCTCCTTCTCCTTCTCCTTCTTCTAATGTAAATCCATTTAAGAGCAAGTCTAAGCCTGTAATTAAGCTTGATGTAAAATTTGAGTTACCTAAATACTGTGGGGAGTTAAATGCTGAGAAGTTAGACGATTGGGTCCAACAAGTAGAAGTATACTGTAGGATTCAAGGCCTAGTAGAAGATGCTTCTAGGATTCAATTAGCAACTCTCCGGTTGGGAGGTACAGCTCTCACCTGGTGGGAGAGTAAAACTCGTGAAGAAATTGCTCACCATGGTCAAGTTAACATGTCTTGGATGGAGTTTGTTGCTGCCCTTAGGAAACAATTCTACCCTTTAGGTTACATGCAACAGTTAACCATGAATTGGCAAACCTTTAGGCAAGGTAAGGGGCAGTCTGTCCAGGAGTATACTCATGAGTTTAGGAAACGGGCCATTGCTCTAAATGTTCCCTTGTATACCCAAGACACATTACTTAAGTATATTGGTGGTTTACATTCTTACCTTAGGCACACTATTTTGATGTTGAGTCCCAACAATCTAGACGAGGTGTCTGTTCAAGCTACTCATTTAGAGTCAAGGGGTAAGAATACTTTTAGTGATAACTTTTCTAAGAAGCCATCTAAGTTCGAGGGTAAGTCTAAAGGGAAAGACAAAGACAAAGATAAAGGCAAAGGGAAGAAGACAGCTACAGCTAAGAAAGAGGGTGAGAAACCCACATGCTCCCATTGCAAGAAAGAGGGGCATGATGATTCAAGATGTTGGAAGCTTCATCCTGAGTTGAGGCCGAAAAGATATGGAGGTAATAAAGGCAAGCAGAAGACTACTGCAGTGATTCAACAGGATCTTGGTTCAGACTCCGGAGATGAGACAAAGATTGTTGCTACCGGAATCCAAGGTAAAGGGAAAGGTATATCTCTCTCATCTGATGCAAGTTTTTCTAATGCCAGTGCAAGTACAAGTAAAGAATCTTCTCCTAAGATTGATAAGCAAAGAAATGAATTGTTTCACATTCGTGTTGTAACAAAACATACTAAGGTTGATACTCTGTTTGATACGGGTTCACAAGTCAACTTAATATCTGAAGAAGTTGTAAAGAAACTTAATTTGGCTACAACACCTCATCCGAAACCATATCCACTTGGATGGGTTTGAGATGATGCTCAACTACAAGTAACTAAACAATGTAAATTGAGATTTGCTATCACTGCAAACTTTGTAGATGAGGTAGAAGTCGATGTGGTCCCTTTGGATATTTGTGGGCTTGTGTTAGGGAGTCCTTATCTTTATGACAGAAAAGCAATCTTTTATAGGGGGAGAATAAGTATCATCTTTTTAAAGATGGGGTAGAATACATTGTACGGGCACATAAGGTGAAGACTAATCTTACACTAGTTAATGCTGGTCAAATGAAGAGGTTGGTCAATTCAAGTAAAAACTTTGTATTGATGCTTGTAAAAGCCAAAGAAGATGATAAATCTGAGGCCTTCAAGGGGTGTGACCCAAAACATAAAACTGAAATGGTCAAGATTATTTCCGCTTATGATGACATGTTTCAGGAACCGAAAGGGGTTGCCACCCAAGAGAGAGATACAACATGAAATCCAGTTACAGCAGGATGTGCCACTTCCTAATATCGGCATGTACCGTTTATCAGTTATGCAGAATGAGGAAATTAAAAAGCAGGTTCAAGAGTTGGTGGAAAAAGGAGTTATTCGTCCTAGTACTTCTCCTTGCGGTTCTCCAATTGTCTTGGTTCCAAAGAAAGATGGAACTTGGAGGATGTGCATCGACTATCGTGCTTTGAACAAGATAACGGTAAAGAACATGTATCCTCTTCCCAGAATAGATGATTTACTTGATCAATTAAAACATGCAGTTTATTTCACTAAGTTAGATTTGAGAAGTGGTTATCATCATATAAGAATTGCAGAAGATGATATTTGGAAGACTGCATTTAAGACAAAACAGGGACTGTTTGAGTGGTTGGTTATGCCTTTTGGGCTTTGTAATGCACCAGCTACCTTTATGAGAGTCATGAATGATGTCTTTTGTCCTTTTATTGATGATTTTGTCATAGTCTATCTAGATGATATCCTTGTATTCAGTCGAACTTGGGAAGATCATGTAAGTCATGTAAAGAAAGTCTTTGATGTATTAAGAAAAGAAAAATTGTATGTAAAGATGTCTAAATGCGAATTTGCTAAGACATCCTTAGTGTACTTAGGCTATGTCGTAGGGAGTGGTCAATTGAAAGTAGACCTTGCGAAGGTCGAAGCTATTGTAAAATGGCCTAAGCCAAGTACAGTCACAGAGGTCAGAAGTTTTCTAGGTGCAGTTCAGTACTGGAGAAAGTTTATTGCAAACTTCTCTTTTATAGCATCACCATTACATGCATTAACCAGTACAAAGGCAACTTTTCAGTGGGGAGGTCCGCAACAGAAGGCTTTCAACACTTTGAAGGGAAAGTTGAGCACCGCACCAGTTTTGGCCTTACCAGATCTACATCAACCATTTGAGATCGAGACAGATGCGAGTGGGTTTGCCATGGGAGCAGTACTCATGCAAGGAGGTAAACCAGTTTGCTACCACTCTGAAACTTTTTCAGGAGCAGTAAGTAACTATCCCACTTATGATAAAGAACTTTATGCTTTAGTTCAGAGTGTTAAAAAATGGAAACATTACATAATGGGGAAAGAAACTGTAATCCACACTGATCACCAACCACTACAATATTTGCACTCACAAACTAAACTGCAACAAAGTAGGCACTTTCGGTGGATGGGTTTTCTACAACAGTTTCATTTGGTTATTAAGTATAAGAAAGGAACCCATAACAAAGTAGCAGACATGCTCTCTAGACCTCCTATGATGAATGCTTTGATAATCCTTCAGAATAGTTCTATGGTTCATGAAAGTTTTCAAGAACAATATGCTAATGATGAGAACTTTAAGGATATCTATGCTGCTTTAATGAATGGTAAACATGTAGAAGAGAAAGATTATTATGTGCAAGATAAACTGTTATATCACTTGGGTAAATTATGTATTCCAAAAGATGAACAAGCACAGGTGATTAGAGAAGCACATACCTCATTGATTGCAGGACACTTTGGGGTAAACAAAACATTGACTCAGCTGCAGAAGTATTGTTATTGGCCTCAAATGCAAGAAACTGTAACTAAATATATTAGAGGTTGTGTTATGTGTGCAACTAGTAAGCCTAGTAACATGAAATTGGGCTCGTACACACCTCTACCTGTACCTTCTCGTCCATGGGAAAGTGTGTCAATGGACTTTGTAGGGGGGTTACCTATGTCTAGGAAGGGACATGATTATTTGTATGTAGTAGTTGATCGATTCAGCAAAATGTGTATCTTAATGCCATGTAAGCAAGTCAACTGTGACTGACGACTCATATGTACTTTCAATTTGTATGGGTTCATTTTGGGTTACCTAACTGTCCAGGATGAGATTCCTCGATTCTTGGGGGAATTTTGGTCAACTTTGTAGGGGACTCATGGACACCAGCCAGAGGCCTACAGCCTTCCATCCGCAGACCGACGGGCAGACAGAGGTTGTAAACAGGACAGTTGTGCATCTACTCAGAGGTTACTGCAGTAAGCATCCTAAGTTGTGGGATGAGAGTCTTCATTATGTGTAGCATGCCTACAACCATGCAGCACACTCTTCTACTAAAAGGTCTCCTTTTGAGACATGCTTTGGTTATGTACCCAAGACACCGATGGATTTTGCTTTTGGGAAAGATGATGTTGAAGATGGACGCCATGATGCAGAGAAGGCTTTGAAGTTCATCCAAAAGTCAAGCAATTCATCGGTAGGTGGAAACTTACGGTTTGGAGCGAGCCAAGCAAAATACAAGGTTAGCCATGACAAACGCTCCTTAGCGATCATCATTTTCAAGTTGGAGATCAAGTTTGGTTACATATCAGCAAGGAAAGGGTGCAAGGTGAAGGTAAAAAGCTTAAGCCAATTAGGTATGGTCCTTTTGAGATCCTTGAGAAGATTGGTACCAATGCCTTCCGCCTCAATCTTCCTCCATACATGCATATTTACTCGGTTGTCAATGTTGAGAATTTGAAACTGTATGAGCCTCCAATGATCCTAGATGAGGTCACAGATATTCAGGTTCCATCCGTTGATGACCTTTCACCAGAGTACATGTCAGAGTTGCCAGAAGATGTTATTCTCGACAGGAATGTCAGAACTTCACGAAAAGGAAATGTTGAGTACCTCAGAGTGGGCTTGAAGGGGATGCATCCAAGCAAAGCAAGATGGATGGAGATTGGTAAAGTGAGGGAACTTTACCCTCACTTACTTTCCAAGTAATCAAGCTTTCGGAGGTCCTAAAGCTCTCCAGTGGGGAGGCCTGATCCGGGGGACAATTTTTCAGTGAAAATTGAAGTGTTCCCAATGCTCAGTTGACTTCATCGAGAGAAGCGGCGTCTGGTTCCAGCACCAACTTGAGCGGGTCAAAAGGACTCGTTTGTACAGGTCGGCTTGATCAAACTTGATCAAGTGGCGTCGAAGCGAAAAAATAATCATCACCGGAAATCGGCGGAATCGGTGTCATCGCGAAGAGCTCGTCGAGGCGATTCGGCGGCGTTACGTTTCGTCGAAATCCGACGTCGTATGCTCGAGATAGAAGCGGTCAAACCTCAGTCAACTTAGAGGGTACTGATGATGACGTCATCATAGTGACGTGGCAGTCCGTACTGTACGGACACATATGGGCGAATTTCGACCTGACACGTGGCAAGTGACTCAGCTGTACGGACCAATCATGTGTTGACACGTGGCATCCGTACGGACGACGTGGCATTACCCCCGACAGACAACTCAGCATACGGCTTGCAGTGTCAGCAGTCGAGTCATCAGATCTAGCGAATAGCAATTGGACACGTGGCAGACAACTAGCATCTTCGTCAACTTACACGTCATTGTATTCAGCGATTTGCGGGGCGACACGTGTCTCTTGTTCGGCGGTCGTGCTTGTTAAGCATATTGCTAAAAGTTAGGTGGTCGGGCTCGACCCCGCGATCTCCGGGCAGGTAGGGGAGCCGTTAACCGTTGCGCCCGCTGTGGGCTGTCAAATATTGAGTGTGAGGTGTTTATATTGTCAAAATATCACGGTAGATTTGTTTGTTTAAAACAAACGGCCGGCGGTTTGAACCCGCGCCGGCCGCTCTACCAAAACCATTTACACCGTTGCGCCGCGCGAACACACTAATAATAGAAGGGAGCTCGGTTCTTTTTGTTGTGAATCTATTGGCCGAGCCTTAACCAAAAGGCATATTAGGCCATAACAAGTAAGATCTGCACTAACCACCCGAACCAGAAGATTGCAGAGGATAGAATAGACAGGATACGAGTTGTTGGAAGGAGATATATCATTATTTTGTTGGTTAAGCCATATTAGGCAAACTTTTTGTATAAAAGGAGGGGTATAGGCCTTTGTTTTCAAGTCCAGGTGGAGATAGCGAGAGAATGCTCGAGTTCTTGAAGACGTTTCTGCATATCAGAGTAATGAAATGCTGCTGAATGCTTGAAGGAGATAGTCTTGAAGCCATTGTAATTGAATTTGGAGCTAATCGGATCGGTCCTCCATTGGAGAGGGACCCGGAGACGTAGTCCTTAGGGACGAACTCCGTTATCAACTTTGGTTTCGTCTCTCTATTCTTCTCTCTTTTCTTTCTCAGTTTATCTTGGCATTTATTTAATTATTTTATGTTCATTTATTTCATTTGAGCATTTAAATTTGTAATCACTTAAGTTAAATGTTGTAATAATTGATCTTTTACGTTTAAGCATTCTGTAAGCAATAAGTCCTAGATCCTAAATAGATCAGTCTTCTAGCCTCAAAGAAGTAGTGGATCAACAATTAGCTAATATTCTACTCAAGCCCTTAACAAAAGGGAAGTTTGAAGCATGCAAAGGCAAACTCAGATTGGTGCGGAATTCCTTCCTCGATAAGAGAAAGTGTTTTGAGTTTTTAGTTAAGTTCAAAAAATGCAAGTAGTTCGAGTTATTTATATTTTGTAATTCAGTTAAGTAATAAATTGAAAATATTTTATTTAGTTAATTAAGTCTAACAAAGTGTGGATAAGTACTAATGATTTAGACTTACCTTCCAAGTCATCTCCTATGTGAGATAAGAAAAAAATTCTTGGAAGATTAAATTTTTTAGTTGAATACTATAAGTATAAAGATAGATGCAAGATAGAAGTTTACTAACTTAGTACAGTGTAAAAACTTTGTGAAGCTGTGAGTTGGCAATTGTGGAGGTTTCCTTGTAAGATTTCAATGAAATGCAAACCAGATTTAAATGTGTAAATTGTATATGTACTTTCGTTTGTTACTGCAATTTGAACATCAATGATTTGTGTGATTAATTCAATGTTTTCAAAGCATTAGGTAATTAGTCATCATGATTGGAATTTCTTCAACCCAACCATCTTTTATGTAAATTTGCAAGTTTTAACAAGATAAAAATATAGAAAACAAATCATAAATAGACATCACGTTCAAATGCATAATGAAGGAACAAGTGACAATTTCAGAAATCCTCCAACTCAGAAACTTTCTGATATACTTTATTATCAACTGGAAGAGGTCTTTCAACATATGAACTCAAAAAATTTGGAAGTAAATAACAGCCTAACCTCATAGCAATGACCTGAAGGCACAGCTCTGAAGATATGGATGATTTTTCTTGAACTAGACAGCTGGCTGGAAGTGTTTCAGACCTGATTTATGTGCACAGGGATGCCCAAACAGAGTTTCATCACTCATTTAACCCATTCAGACTGTGGCATCCAATATGGAGTCAACTAGAGTGCCAGTAAATATATCGATTGCTGATTAAGTCTCTAATAAACCTGGTTAAATCTGTTGAAATTACTTGCTGTATTGCTCATATAATTTGCAGATGTAATATAGCTGTTCCAGAAGAGTTGTAATGATGTTGCAATGCATATGTAACGTGATATATTTTATTTAACTATCCACTACAAGCTTTCCAAGTCCCACACCCAATAGGCAATATCAAGGTAGTAGCTGGGATTCTTGAGGGTTCCAGTCACCAAAGACTTCAGAAAATCTTTGTTTGTTTGTTTCCCACACCCTACGCTACACTCCTACTTCCACACAACTCCTAAAGATGGTGCAATAGCTTTTTTCTTGAATCTTCAAACATAACCATGAGGTTGGATGGCAAGGACTTTTAGACTCCTAATAGAGCTAGAACTTTACACAGTTCATTTTTGGAATTCCCAGCAACCAAGGTCAGTGATAACTTTTCAGAACAATTCCCACACCCTCCAATCTCTTTCACAACCTCCAAATATGGTCCACAACTTCCACAAATTGGTGCTACAATTTTCTGTGATGTCCTAAACTCATGCAAATATTCCATATGTGGACAGCTGGGGTCATAAGTTCCATGACCATACAAAAATATTCACGCCACTTTCAAGAACCCATAGCTCCCAACTAAGAATTTGTGGTCCCCTTTTTGCTTTCAAATTTCTCCTCAAAGTTGGGCCACAAGAATTATTAGACTCCTATCATCATCAAAACTCCTCAAACTTCACCTTTTCATATCCCAAACAATCTCGATCAACAATAATCTCCAAATAGTCCCACACCCAGTTTAATAAAATATGGTAGTCAAAACATTGCAGCTGACAACCATAATGCTAGGCCCTGCTGAAGATGTAATACTACCCAAATAGTTATGACTAGGTTTGGTGCTTGTTCAACCAGTAACAATCCTTCATTTGTATTTAGTAAATCATTCCTGGAAATATATTCATGACTCTCACAATCAAAAATATTAAAAATCAAATACCTGGATAAACACCTGAATCAAATATTTAATTGCTTTGCAAATCTTTTGATAATCCCTACAATTACCCATTTAAGCACACTTGTGAATCTTATATGAATCCAACAAGTCTCAGCTAGGTGGGTTTTTGTCCATGAAATTGATTGCCAAAAGGATTTTCATCCTTCAGCTAAACATTGAACCAAGCTTAATCCATCCCAAATTAGGGCTTGTACAAAAAAAATACCAAAAATGCCTTTTTCCATTCCCATTTCCTCCTTTATACACTTTTCCACAAAAATAATAAATAATCTTCAATTTCCCACCAAGCAATTTCATTACTTTAACTTTATATTTTAAACTTGGAAAAATGCTTTATAAAATAATTAATTAAATAAGTTGCCCAAGCTTAGACAACTTAATATAATTAATTAACAATTTAATTATTTTCCACTTGACTGCCAATGTAATGTCCCCTTCTTTCAGCCTAGGCATTCAGAGAGGACCCTTTAGTCTATTTCACTGCCTTAGGCTATTTCGGGGGTTTGGAGAGGGAATAGTTTAATTAATCAAATTGTCTTCAATTAAACTTTTATGAGCAACTTGTATTTAATTAATTGTGTTATTAGGCTGAATATTTTATTATTAAAAAGTGACTTTAGCTAGGGCCAAAGAGTAAAATGATATTTGGGATGTGCGCCTTAGAATATACCCCTATTCCTTCAAGAAACAGTTTGCCTTTTGTGGCAATTCAGACCATGACCTGTTCACTTGTGATAAGGCACAACAGTACTTCAAAAATGTGCCACCACAGTCAAAGAGTGATGAATTGCAAGGGAAAAATGCCACTTATGGTGCCAAGATTATGAGGAAAGTCCCCAAAGATGTGCCACAAGGGGCAAGAAGATGTCAAAAATAAGATAAATACAACTTTGACAATCTGACGAAGAAGAAACCTCCAAAAAAGTGCACCAAGAGAAAAAACAAAAAGACTTCGTCAAATATAAGCATAAAAACAAAGTTGCCATGGTAACAAGGAATGGAATAGATACCACAAAAGCAAAACCCATAAATGACACAAAAAATGAAGATGATGATGAAGAAGAAGAGGAAGAATACACCTTCCTAAATAAATATCAATATGATAAAATAGTACAAGAGGCTAAAGAGGTGATAAACAGAGAAAAGAAAAAAGAAAAAGTGTATGACACCTATTTCTCAGAATGAGAAGCCTCCACATTAAAACAGTTAGCTTTACTTGCACAACAAAATAATTTACTTGAAAAATTAAAACAATTCTAAAAGTGCTAGAATAAACAAACAATGCAAAAACCTCAATTCAGGAAAGGTGAGTCATCAATTTCAAATTTCTTCAGAGGATCTGCCATGGTCAAAAGCACAGCAAGGAGCTCTTCTAGAAGCTATTTTTTTATGTAATGTGATTATTTGTAGCTTTTGTCCATGGTCAAGGATCTAGCATTAGTCTTAGTTACAAAGGAGCTTCTCCCTCCAATTTGAAGAGAATTGCAACCTGACATACTTTTGAGTTTGTGTTGCCTTGCAAAAGGCAAAGCACTAGCATCTCTTACAACTATTTTTGTGATTAAATAAATCAGCCATTTTGAATTGTCACAATATTAAATGTGGCCAAAATTGAAGTGCCATAAAAGCAAGGGGATTCTTGGTAACAAGTGGATCATTAAAGTGATGTTGGATTTTCAAAAAATTTAATTTTCAATTTGATCTCCAAATCATATAATTCCGAGGGTGTTAGAGTAAGAAGGATCATAATGTTTTACAACTTAGTAGGTTCTTCAATGTTAAAGCGCCACAATGTAAGTTTTACATTTCATAAGGTGTAATAGAAATATGATAGGTAGCATACTAAATTACTATATGCAAACAAATATAAGATTTTATAAATGGCCATTTTTAAGTGCCGTGATCTGAATAAATGAAGATCCAAGCATCTCATTGAAAAGTGTCATAATCTTCCAAACATATAGAGTTATGTCTGCCACATTTAATTCCTATGTCAACAACCTTGATACATGTACATCCTCCTCTTGATGCTCCATACTTGAGGCTCTTACTCATGTATTTCATTTCCATGTTTCTATAAACAAATTCAATGGTTTCAATTCTCATTTACCCCTCTTTCACCAAAGTAATGAGGGCATGAACCTGCAATCTCCCACATTGTTGGAAGAATGAATGCCCAAAGTTAAAGAGAATTGAATTGCACAAATGTCATGTCCCCATTTTTGGCGAGCATCAGTGATCGTGAGATTGGCCTATTATGAGACCCTCGTAGGCTGACAGAGTGGTTAGAGGGTCGTTTCGAAGCTTGGCTCAGCGTCTTGGCAGTATTGATCAGTAGGCTTTCGTTTGGGCTCGATCGGAGACTTCTTGCAGAGTTGCTATTTTTAGCAGTTCCTGGCAGTCAGCGTGGGACCCCTGCTATTTTTAGCAGTATGGCTTTGGCAGTGTTCAGAATCACTTCAGTGTTCGTCAGCTTCAGACGGAACAGTCATCGGATGAGTAACGAGAGAAATATTAATATTTAATTGTATTGATTAAATATTAATTATTTAATGATTATAATATAAAGTTATAATATTAAATTATAACTTAAGTGATTCTATTTGAGGGGGGTCGCCATCATTAGAAGGGGCCAAATTCGTGATTATATTTTATTATTAAATTTGGCTGAGAACTATGGAAATAATAAAAGAATTAAAAGTGAATATTTTATTAAAACCCTATTATTGAGGAATTCGAACTCTTGAGGAGATATAAGGGTTTCATTGGGATTTGAGCTCATTATGTTATGAAATGGAT
>VDFB02357824.1:0-29867 GCA_007258455.2 Sequoia sempervirens | reverse complement strand
TTAGAGAGAGTTGTTTCAGTCTAATTTTCCTTACACTCATGGCACAAACGACATCTGAAGGGAAGAGTCTCATAGTCAAGTTGTTGCACCCAATAACATGAGCCAACTTAGATTTCAAAATCAGGAAGAGGTTTGCTCAAATCTATTTCCACACACATGCGAACATAGGTCATAACACTTCAATCCTGTGTTTGTTGTGAAGGCCCCACTAGTTTCCCCAACATCAAAGCAACCATATGCAAAATATCATTTCTCCAATATTCCATTGGGAACCACAGAAGGCAGACCCAAATTGGAACTCAAGTCAGGAGCTCCTCTAAAGGATTAAATCCACTATGCCATGGCTTCAAGAACAACCCAATATGATTGTGAAAATATGAACCTCCTTCAAAAACACTATGGAAATCAACCATGCAATTAAAAACCACCATAAATAACTATTAGCCAACAACATCACCTCAACTTCACCCTTAGGGTTCCAAGTCCTTCTGACCCATGTATCAAGAAATGAAAGTGAGACCCACATTCCCATGAATTTTTAGATTAGAGCATGGTTTGAGAAGTATTCAACATCCTTAGCAATAGATTCTGGTTGAATCAATAGAGTAGGCCTATTTGGGCACTTCTACAAACAACCGTTAATTTTTGGGATGTGAGGGCCCCTCAATGGAATCGACCCATCAAACCCCACATCATTGAATAGAGACTTGTTTGCATGACCATGCTTGAACAAAGACAGAGAAAATGATTGCAAGGACACACAGTAGTCCATGTTTTGATTAAAATTAGAGGCCTCACTTGAAGCCATCAATCAATAAAATACAAAGACAAAGAGACACCTTGTGCCTCCCCAAGAACAACACACAACCCTCAACAAAACCTACAAAAAAAGAATGATGCAAACAACAAAGACCCCCCTTGAAAATAAAGAAACCCCACTCGCTACACAACAAGCTCCCCTCATTGATCGATCGTGAGCTCAAAACAAACATATCACAAAGAGCCTAACATGTAGATTGTGCTTTGAGAGGTTGTGGACCTACAAAAAGAACCGGTATGCCTCCCTACAATCCCGCCTCCACCTCCTATATCTATATAATATTGTTGCTTATACATATATTATTTTTAGCTGATAGGTTTTTATTGTGGACTTTCCAAATCAAGAAGAGGCCAACACACTGCCTCCACGCTTGCAAAATAATTTTTGCTCACCGTTAAACCATTTTCAGGTACAACTTCCGTGCACTCAAAAAAATTTCCCAAACTTTTTAACTCCGTTGGTAGATAGGATTGTTATCTTTGTGGTAATTCACCATCATTAGATCTGATTGAATGATGACCCACATTCATTGTCTCAGTTCACAACATAGTAGGTAGCCTAAAATGATGATATTTTAGATCTAATTTTTGCTTATTGCAAATAGATTGAAGCAACCGCTACATGGAAATGGGTCTTAGTTCACCTCATCTTTCACAATTCTTTGTTGTGGTCAATTTTCCTAATATTTTTCTTCCAAAGTATGCCCATTTTTCTCATTAGCATAGTTAACAACACGACATGATTTGTGCAGAATTTTAAGGTAAGTCATAATTTTGGGTATCTATAGTCGACCACAAATTCTCTGGTTAGTGTTCTATGAGGTGATAAAATGGAGGAGCAAATGTGTAATGGTAAGCAACAAGTCGCCAATGGTGGGATGAGAAGTTATTCCTAGGTTGAGCAGATGAGATTTCACAAAAACCATTATATTCATTTTGCCTTGTTGCCCCTTGCACAACTTTGTTCACTGATTCAAAGGCCTTTGTTCTAGACTATCTATGTAACATTTGAGGAGCAGTGACATCCACAATAGTGGAGGTAGGTTTACAAAATAGAAACTATTGTTTTTTTTTTCAAAACCTTAAGTTTTAGGTGCAAATTAATTAATCGGTAATGTTTTGTTTTTGAAAAAATATTTTACCCTATTTTTATGGAGTCTTTGAAACCAATCTGATTTGCTTCTTGAAGCTGGGTAGGGAATGAAATATAAGGCATAAAGCCTTACTGTTCCTTGGCTATGCATGTCTTTTAATGTTATTTTTTGGGCAAAGTTTTCAAGGTATACTGGTTGACTGGCTGATTGAGGTAAATTCATCTCTTTGGCATCTCTTTAAAAGTTCATTGAAAATATCTACAATGATCAGGAGTGATGAGTGTTCTTATGGTTGGGATTGGAACTTGCAAGTGCATTTGCAGTTTGACTTGATGCCAGAGACATTATACCTCACCATAAACCTGCTTGATATATATCTATGCATTTCATCTGTTTCAAAGAGGAATTTTCAGTTAGTGGGCCTCACTGCAATGCTTTTAGCTTCCAATTATGAGGAAGTCTGGCCTGCATCGGTAAGGATTTCATTAATGGGTAAAGATAAAAAAAATAATCCAATATAATGGAGAACATAACTTGGTGCAGGAGTTGTGTTGGTGACATTTAATTTTCATTACAGGTATATTATTTGGTCAATATCTCGGCCAAATCATGTACAATGGAGAAGATTCTGGCTATGGAAAAAACTATGCTTAACAAACTCAAATTCCATCTCACAGTCCCAACTCCATATGTATTCCTTGTTCTATTTCTTAAGGCATCTGATTCTAACAAAAGGCAATACCTCATATAGGCTTTGAACCCTTCTTATTCATATTTTCCCTATTATTGGCTTTATTAGGCTACTGCTTTTATCCCTTCTAATTTTTTGTTTTGTTTAATGTTCAGATGGAAAATCTGGTGTTCTTCCTAATTGAACTAAGCTTGGTGCAATATGTTATGCTCAAGTTTACTCCTTCACTGCTTGCTTCTGCAATAGTCTACACTAGGAGGTGCTCCTTGAAGAAGAAATCCATTTGGACAAAACTACTTAAACACCATATAGGTTATTCTGAAGCAGATCTCATGTAAGCTTCTTGTCCTTACCTTTAGATAGGGCTGAAAATTAAAAATCTAAGATTTTTGTCTTATAATCTCCATTCGAGGATGGAAAGGTTGAAGAACAACCTGTAAATATGCTCTGTTAGGTTGTACTAAAATTCACCTAATTCTGATATTGGAAATATCAAGATATTTCTATGTGGATTATTTCATAGTTGGAATTTTGCTTTGTGCAGGGAATGCATTAGGTTAATGGTTGCCTATCACAGGGATTGAGTAGAAAATGTACCCAAAGGTGTCTGAAAGTAGTACTTTGCATCGGAGTTTAACTTTGTGGCTCTTCTAAGCCCTGGCAAGTTGCCAGTATAAACTTAACTCATTAGTTCTAATTTTACATTGTAGCAACTTCTGAGCATCGACATAGGAGTTTCAGAATTATAATTCTCTCTTAATTGTCATTCTGCATATGATTATTAAATATATCTAATGTGGTTAGCATGGAAAATTATGAGGCTTTTCCTTGAGACACTATGAAGGGTGTTTTCTTCTATTATCACTTTGGAGAAGACAATTTCAATATGATTTATTGATGTTGTATTCACCTTACAAGGCCTGTTCTCTTGACTACTTTGTTTTCCTTAAATTTCTCTGCCTCTTCATTTTCTACTATTCACTGAAATGAGTATATAAAACTTCTTTTTCTATGCTAGTGCCATTTTTTCCACTATGTTTGCTTGGTTTTTAAAGATTGTGTTACAAATTTCTTCAGTTGTTTCAATCCCTAATTGCATTAACCTGTGTGTTGGCATGACAGTAATTTCACTTAGTTAAATGTGTGTGAGCTTATGTCTCTATATTTATCCTCTAACCTAAAGGCTTTCTAAACTGTAAACTATCTTTAATCTGAAACAGTTTAAAATTCAAATAAATATTTCATTTATCTCTAGTTGAGAGGCCAAGTAATTTTTCATTTAACAGTATTGGTTTATGAAATGTTATTTTTAGTTCTTCTCAAGTCATGTGATCCATCCCATACTCATATTCCATGGATCAAAGTAAACCAGTCATTTACTATGACATTTCCAACCTTTGAATTTCTATGCAATCACATCCAACATGTCTAATTTTTTTTATAGATCATAGCAGTTTGAATTTAGCCAAAATCCATCTTCCACATGCTAGCCAAACATTGAAATTTTAATCCAATATTCACCCTTCTCCTTTCAAACTAAGTTCTAACACTTACTACACCAATCTCAAATTATCGTTTTTAGCTTTAGGTCATTTACATACATTCACCTTCTTAGTATTCCATTTAATGAAATATTAAAATATATTTAAATCTTACCTTTAATTTCCTATCGATGTATCCCTTGAACCTCTTATAGGTGTAAGTGTTAATCATATATACACTAGAGATAAAATCAAGACAACATAAAATAATATTAAAGATGAGACTAAAATTAGTACAATATTAAAGAATATTTAAGTTGAGAATGAAATAAAAAAAATAGAATGCAAATGAAATAGAAGTGGAATCCTTTTATAGTCCATTATGTTGAGAAACTTGGTTTTCGGGCCTACATGTGGCTTATATAGCATATGTGTCTACCTTGTATTCCTAGTATAAAGGAGCCACCTAACTATGCTTTTAGTACAAGACATATGTACCCTTCCTCTTGTAAGAATTAAATTTGTTAGGGTAGTATTTTCACATGACATCTAGGAAAATTTTAACTTGCACATTTGAAGTTGGATTACTACTAGAATGTTGATTACTAGCAATTTGAAATTGAAACTTTCAGAACCTTCCCATGCTACCTAAATAACTCTTGACATTTAATATTATTCACAAAACCAACACATTTGGTTAAGTATTTTGGTTTCTACGATATACTTCTATGAATGACTTGAAATATAGGAATTATTTAAACATTGTCATAAACTTACAAATATAGAGCAATCACGGGCATGCTTCTTAAAAATGAAAATACCACAAATAGTCAAAGAATAAATTTATTAAAACAAAACACTACATTATCACAAAGGCTACAAAAAACTTACTCTAATTTCAAAATTGGTAGTAGTCTCAACCTCATTGTAACAAGTCTCAATTACTTAAATATTACAAGCATGAAAAAGAAACAAATAATATATATTGCTTTCCCTTTATTAAAAGTTAAAACGAGAAAGAAATAGTTACTTTTTGTGGTCATTACACTCCTAAATAGATCTCAAATCAAGTATATCTGGTTTGCTAAGTCTTGGAGATGAGGTGACTATCATGAACATCTACAACTCTTGGGACCAATTGATGTCTTAACATAAATCCCAATAATAATGATAAAACTTTGCATCTCACCCATGCTTATCATTCTTACTAGGTTTTAAGTTAAGATAGCAAGATGTATCATTCTTATCATGGTTTAAGAGGAGAAGGTCTAACTTTTAAATTTTAAAACATCTAAAATGCCTAAATTATCATGCTAAAAAAGACCATGCATAAAAACCATATATTCCCTTTAAAATAAAGTTGGTGACCATAAAAACACTTCATTTTCTATACATGAAACACATCCCAAATCAAAGAACCCTTGGATCTTTATTAATTTTGTCAGTGTCTACCCAAACCTATAAAGTTTGACAAGTGCTAAAGCACTAAACTTTTAAAAGATAACACTTGTTCAATATTAATATAATTAATTTCCATACAAAAATTGGTGAATGAAAGTTAAGTTATGATATATTTGTAGACACATAAAAATGCCAAATTCACTTGTATCACCTGATTCTTCCACTCATCTCTTAGGACCTTATCTAGTAACTGACTAATCATCCAAACCTAATCTAGGTGGATCTAAAGACACTGAAATTTTAAATATTCCTAAAGTCCCCTCGAAGCGCACCATGTCGGCGTTTGGTGAACCTCTTCAACTGCACTAACGAGAAAACAAAACGGTTTAACCGGACAAACCGGGCCGCTGGGGTCAAAAAAGTCAACCTAGCATCGTGGACAAGAAAAAGGGTCAAAAATTCATCATCTCCAAAATGATCAAATTTAGCATCATCACGAAGAGCTCATCGAGAGCTTTCTGATGGTGTTCGTTTTGTGCAAATCAGAGCTCGTATGTGCAAGATATGGAAGGTCAAAGCTTGTGGTTGACTAGGTTGACTAAGGTACGCTTGTTGATGTTAGCATGACATCATCGCGGTTGACTTGGTAGACGAAATCATCAGACGACAATTCGGTGGACCAATAGAGTCTGACACGGGTGGTCATACGATGCATGGCGTGTGCACTAACATGGCGATGAAGCAACATGGTCAACTTAATCAAGTTGACATGTGTCCCATAGATGACATGGCAGCCGAAGCCGGCGGCCGATGTGGATGGTGACATGGAGTTGACTAGGTTTCTCCTCGAAAATTACCTGACACGGGCATTCTCTCTCGGCTCAGCTAGCATGAATTCATTCTTCAACAAAGTTTTTGTTAGGGTTCGGACTCTAACCTCTCCACCGACTAGGCCAAACCTCCCGTTGTTGCACCCTCGCATTAAGCACTAACTATACATAGTGGTTGGTTTCCTTTTGTTATGAAGCCGCTGGAAATTGGTAGATAAGAACGCCGATTTGAACCCCTGACCGGAAAGGGGAAACAAAATTAATACACACCACTAGACCATCGAGCCCTTTGAAATATACTTGGCAAAAGTTTTGTTTGTTAAGAGTTAGGCACGAGGCCT
The DNA here is from genome assembly GCA_007258455.2 of Sequoia sempervirens. Taxonomy (NCBI): domain Eukaryota; kingdom Viridiplantae; phylum Streptophyta; class Pinopsida; order Cupressales; family Cupressaceae; genus Sequoia; species Sequoia sempervirens. The sequence continues at coordinate 23,210 of VDFB02357824.1, read as the reverse complement.
AACCGAATAACCCAAAAATGGGTATTTTGTAAATAACAAAACAAACAAACCCCCAAACAAACTTAGCTGGAAATAAATAAATTAAGGGCTCTAAATTATTTCAAAAGATTATTAAGGGGGATTTGAGATTTTTATTTGTAAATAAGGAAGATATTTTGAAAATCTTACCTTATAAGGGTGATATGTGGGATTTGTAAAAATCAAGTGGTTATTACCCAGTTTCGGTATAACTCTTGTATAAAAAGGGGGGTTAATGGGCTTTAGGGGACAACCAATTCTTCTTGAAACCAAGTAATCTCAGGAGGAGATTTTTGTAACTTGGTGAAGAATTTGCATAGGTTGTAGTAGCCTCTTTTGTAAAAGCTTTGTGAAGCTTCTTTTGTTCTTTTGTAAGAACGTCTTGTCAACGTGAGAACTATAGTCATAGGTGGAGTTACTTTTTGGAGGCCTCTTGTAAGGCGAAAGTTGATTCCTTTTTGTAACCTATGAAGATTCCAAGTCTTGAAGGCAATATATTGATTCATATTTCTAGCGAATCCGAAGACATAGCCAATTTTGGTGAACTCCGTTATCACCTCGGTTGTAATCTTTTTCTTTGTGATTTCTTGCAATCGTTTATTTGAGCTTAGTAGATTAGAGATTTGGATTTACATGTTGGGTTCAAATCAATAATTAAAAGATCTTGATGTTAGATTGACTATTGTAAGTCTTTTTGAAAATCTAACTCGTGAACTTTAACGAGCAAGTGCTTGATTTGTTTTTAGATCATCACCTAATTCATTCATTAGTCCCCTAGTACATCTGATCATTCACTACATCACTTTATCATTGCCCAATCATCTTATCACTTAAGTCCTAATTCCATCCTATCACATCACCTAATCATCATATTACTTAGGTTTTGATTTCACCCTACCATGTCACTTAATTATCCTATAATCTAGGTCCCGATTTAATCCAATCACTATCTAATTTATTCATCCATCACCTAGTACATACACATCACCACCTTTTCACCTAGGACACATATTATCACCTAACACTTAATAATTTACTTAAATAATCCTTAAGTTATTTAATTAAATGGGGCTAGCATTATTCATCCATTTAATAAATTAATTATCCATTAATTATTATTCATCAAATATTCATTTAATTATCCACATACTTATCTATTTAATCAATAGATTATCCACATATTATTCATTTATTAATTAATTTAATATTAATCTCCACCTCATGTGTATAAATAATTCAATTAATTAATTTCACCCCATCTAGTTGACTCCTTAAATTAATTAGTTCACTTAGAGTCACTCTTAGTCCCACTCATCAATTAAATCCACTTCACTCACCCATGCAATAGTCAACTCCCCTTAATTCTTTCATGCACTTAATTAACTCCTGCATACAAGTAGTTGACTAATCAATCATATTTGTTAACTCCCTAGTCACATTGAGTTAAAAAATCATAATTATTTAATTAAAAATTAAAATAATGTGTAACTCTCCTATGCATACCACTTCTCCTCATTAGTCCCCCAAATCATGGATAAGATCTTAGATTCTAGATTCAATCCCAACCATTCATCGAATTCTCTTCAAAATCTATAAATCAATCATCAAATCACCAAGAAATCAACTATAGCATTTTCAATCTTAGATTAAAATTCTATCAATTTCATATCTAGAGAATGCTAACATTATGTCAACGAATTACACCACAAATGAACAAAACTTTACATTCAACTTAATCAGAGGTTTGCATGTGAAATAAATTGAGTGTTGAGTTTCTTTGATTTGACGCTATTTCATTTATTTATTTTGCATGCATACAATATTTTTGAATGATAGATAGTTTTACCACCTAAGAAACAAAAGGGTCTTGTTATAGCTCATATACAAATATAAATACAATGTGAAATCAAATTTTTTATAGTTATTACATAATTGACATGCAAACATCAACAAGTTGTAAAAGAGGTGATTGTTCATTCCCAATTGTTGGATTGTTACCACAAAAATCATAACATGAAATGAAAAACCAATAAAAGTTTATGAAAAAAGGAAAACCATTTACTAATCCTTTGAACTAAATCATTAACTTTTTAAACACATTTTGGAACACGTCTTATGAGTATGCCTTCTATAACCCTAGTAGATGGTTAATGTTGTTTTTTATAAGGTAAGCATGGTTTTGAAAGGGTCCCAAACCTTGTACAAAGTGAAGAAAAGGAACACATCTAAACACCAATATATCAAACTTTTCCAAAGAAACAAAGCAGCAAAAACAAGTTTTGGAGGGCACCTAAAGCCCTCACAAAAAGTAGAGAAACAACAAAAAACTGTCAACCAACACCTAGCCAGTAAAAAACGAGGAGAAAAATAAGCCAAAAGATGAGAGAGGCCACACCAAAAGAAAGAGCCTCACTGATCAAGGAGGTTTGAAGTTGTGTCTAACCAAAGAGCTCATAAGGAGAGCTTGACCTATATGATTCAATCCAAGATTCTTAGAAGAATCAATCTCGTTCACAAGAACAAGAAATTTTTTATCCTTGAAGGGGCTTCCCCTTAGGACATTGACAAGATCTTCCACATCCAACTCCCTAGCCAACGGGTTCACCACGTCAATCTTTTTAGTGGGATTAATAGTAGAGGAACTTGATGTCTTCCCAATAGGACAAGTCTTCAAGGGATTGGAGACTTGAAAAGAGTGAGAAAAGTGACCAACTCTGAGGCAATGAGAGCACACCAAAGAAGAAGAATCAAGGAGGATACTTTGCTCCCAAACACCCAGCTTGGAACAAATCTTAACTTTATTTGGTAGAAGCTTGCCAAATTTAACACACATCCAAAATATTGTATAAATGAAGCATTTATTGTCTTTTGTGATCCTATCAACGACTAAGAAAGAACTAAGACTATTACCAATACCATGAAAGATTTTTTCATCCCAAAATTCTAAAGGAAGTGCTGGGAGTCTTACTCAAATAGGGGCCCAACGAAAGCTTTCTCTAGAAGCAACAAACCTAGCAATCCAACTTTTCAGAAGGAGGACAAATTTTCCTAAGAACCAAAGCCCACCAAGTAAGGCACCCTTACTCTGCTCAAGGAGTTGGAAGGAGAAAAGGAAAAAAACCTTTAGGCATTGAAACCACCTGCAACAAACCAAAACCTTTAGAAGATGGTTAATGTTGTTTTATAGCTATGTATGTCTTTCTTTTACAAGTTCCCCATCTTTAACTGCTACTAATATTTTGTAATTTTGTATATGCTTAATTCAATACAAAAAAATGTATTTTATAACTCCTTAGGTGATAGATGTCGCTAACAATTTTAATTCAACCTTAAATATAAGCATGCACCATATAAATATAAGCACACACCATATAGCTCAAAGACTTGAAATCGACATAATACATTCATTCCACCATGCTTGTAATATTTTGAAACTTTATATGGATTGCCAAAAGGGATTCCCTAATGCGACCATCTCAAATTTAAAAAATGCAATAAAAATATAACATAACAAATAAGATCATAATCAAAATATTGAGAACATGAATGTAAATCTCTTATTTCTCAAGTACGAGCATTAAATAATCCAAATCATATTAAAATAAGTAGCATGTACATGACAATTAGAACACATGAAATAAAAGTTTATTAGATACCTTGCATTCAATATAGATACATCTTGAGTGCTACTTGCATGCTGAAATACATTATTGGCTTCTTCTTCTTAAGACAACTAGGCATTGATGTTACAATATAAGAGGAAGTTCAAGTAGAGCCACTAGAATGTGAAGCACCTAAAGAAAAAGAGGATCTTGATCTACCATATGGGTGTAATGGTGTGCATAATGTCAATATAGAAGATAAGAGAGGCAAAGCAACCTATTATAAAGCAAGACATATGAGAGTTATGAGTGACACAATAGGGAAAAGAGTTATGTAATAGAGGGATTCTTAGATTCTAGAATAAAGTGTCAACTATAGGGGATATTGGTGAATCGTGAGAAATTTGATATTTTACAATAATGTGAGACCCTATTTATGAAAGGTTAATATCAATAAACAATGACACATTGTTACAAGAAATCATCAAGCAATGATATTATTGTGTGAGCAAAGAAACACATCCATCAATAAATGTACCATTATTCAATATTTAGAGAGAGATTCTCATAACATAGTTTGATGTAGATCCTCTACTACTTTTCTCTAAGTACTTAACTCAATACTATATTAACGACCAACTTTTCATGGTTATGGCTCACCTTTTGCAAATGTCTTCTTTTTTTGTATTGGATTAACTTAAAAGGGAATTAAAATCAACAATCAACAAAATGTCTTCTTTCTCTTCTTGTTTTTGTGAATATTCTTTCTCCATGAAACATAAAAAATTTTCATTTAATGATTTTAGATAAATTTGAGGTTAGACAGGTGGATTTTTTTTTGCATAGAATTTGGAGTGTATTCCAAACATCTTGGAGTGCATATACACCATCCCTTCTAAAAACATTTGAAATGTAAAGACAAAATATAATAAAATAAAAATAATAATAAAAGCAAGATAAAAGTTCTTTTATTTCTCAGCATTTATAATATTATTTGAAAAAATCTTATGATCAAAATTTGTTAGATGACGATATTTTTAATCTCCACCATCAATCTATATATTTGATCTAATACTTCCTACTAAAAAATACCTATTCATATAAAATTAAAATACTTTCTAAATAAAAACAACATTATAACCGACAACGTCGGTTCTTTTTAAAAAAAAGTGAAAATGCCAAGGAAAAAGTTATGTTGGAAACACTAGAAACATACATAAATCTCTCAATATAAGCGGAACCACATCTCCAAATTGCTCTTCCACCTCCGAACGCCAGTAACAATGCTCAGGTAACCTACAGGTGCCGGGCGAAAGCCCTAAGGCTCTCACCCCTTTCATTTAGTTAAGTCGGTTTCTGCGTTCGATCTTTTTTTTTTTTCGTTTTTGACGTAGGGGGTTTTATCATTATTATTTTTTCAATAAGCAGACCTTGTGCTGGAAATACCGTAAGAACACGAGGATTATAGAAGGATTTTACACAGAGGCTCGTAACAAGTTTCCAAGTTTTTTTTGATCTGAGATAATGTCAAATTTTGATGGGGCTCCTGACGATGGCGGCAGCCGCGGAGGATATGGCGGCGGCCGAGGTATGTGGGTGCTTCACTTCATCAAGAATAAATAAAATGTAAAACAAACGAAATGAAAATCCAGTTTCTAGGGTTTTGTAAAATTTAAGTGTTATTTGATTTTTAAACAATTCTTTGTTGGGGTTATACCATCCCTAGGATTTATCTAGAAAAATTTAAGGTCTGCATCTGGAGGAGTATCTTGGGTTTTAGTAAAGTTTGAATGTTACGAGTTTTCGGCTTCGAAGGGTTTCAGCATTAGGGTGTTACGGTGGAGTCTGGGTATGACGATTTTTTGGAAGATAAATTGACATTGGGGTTTCTAGGGTTTACCGTAATTTTATTTGTTATAATTTTGAAGTTTTTTAAAATTTAAATTTTCTTGGTAGGGTTTTGAATAGTGTGTTTTTTTTTTTTGGGGGGTCTGCTTGGTTATAGTTTCCAATCTTATTCTACGGTATAGGCAGTTTTGTTTTTTCTTTTTAATAATCTCTTAAGTGTCTTGATTTTGGAAGGTGGTTATGGCGGTGGTGACCGTAGAGGAGGAGGAGGTGGCCAAAGAGGGGGGAGAGGTCCACAGCGTGACGGGGATTGGGTTTGCCCTAATCCAGGGTGAGTTATTTTTTATCTACCTTATTCACTTACATTTTCTCGCATTTGTCTGATACACTTTCTGCTTTTCGTTTGCATAAAATGTTTTCTGAATTCAAATATGAATATTTTGTTACTTGGCCTTAATATGTTTTGCTACATTTATAGTTGGTTGCTAACAGGTTCCCTTTTCTGTTTTTTTTCACTATTTTATAGTTGGTTGCTAATAGGTAGGGTATGCGAACTACAAATTTGTGAAACCTCTAAACACGACCATGCTCATTTGTGCTTAACATCTCCGTTTCTGTTGGAGTTCTTAGATTCTTAATTGCATTGTCGGGATTTGAACTCGGTTACTCTCTTATGACACCATAAACAATGCGTTTGACAATTATTTATAGTTAATTATTCTTTACTTATTTTAAATTTACATGCATTTATTGTTCACAGCTGTGAAGTAACTACTACTAACTCTTGTTAATGGCTTGATACCTGCAATTTTTGTCATGCAGGTATTCAGATGTTTGTTTGAATGTTCTTACATCGTTTTCTTCTCTGGTCTGAGAAATTTTCCTACATTCACAATGTGTTTTATAATCTTTACCCCAATTTTCTGTTGATTGTCCATAGTTGTGAAGTGTTGCTTGTTTTAATGGCATCATTTCTGCTGTTTTTCTCTTCCAGCTAGTGATTTTGAATTTAAATATTTGCCTTGTAATTGCTACATCATTTACTCCCTGGTCTATTAAATTTGCAATGTTCCCAATGTGCTTTATCTAATTTTATTTGGCACTTTATGGTTTTTCCTTATGGTAGTTTTCCAGAAGTCTTGTTTTATTAAATATTTTGTTGGTCATTTTATAGCAGTTGTTGTCAGATTACATTACCAGGCAACTTGGTCTATTGACTTAACTGAGAAAGCGATTTGTTGTGTGCGTTTTAGATGTGGTAATGTAAACTTCGCAAGGAGAACAGAGTGCAATAAATGTGGAGCACCTAATTCAAGTACAGGAGGTGAACAGGGTGGCAGTGGTGGCTATGGAGGGGGTGGGAGCTATGGAGGACAGGGCAGGAGCAACAATGGGGGCAGTGGATATGGTGGTGGTGGAAGAGGTGGAAGTGGATATGGAGGCCAAGGTGCTGATGGAGCAATGGGAGCATATGGAAACCAGGGTGGACCGCCCGCTCCATATAGTGCTGCTCCAGCTGGAGGCTACACAGGCCAGTATGCAGAGCCATCAATGCCTCCTGCTGGAACGGGGTATGCAAACCCTTCTGCTGGTGGCTATGGTGGAACACCTAGCTATGGGGCGCCAGCTCCACCACCCAGTGCTGGTTATGGTGCACCGAATGCATATTCCCAACCTAATAGCTATGGTGCCCCTCCTGCAAGTTTTGGAGCAGCAGTACCATCAGTTGGTGGTAGGGGTCCTGGGGGTCCTGCAGGTTTCGACAGTTATGGGGCTAAACCAGGCGGGTATTCAGATGCCAGGGCGAATCCGAGGGATGATTCGAGGACTATGCCTGGAGGTTATGGTGCACCACCTGATGCAGCAAAAGTCAAACAGTGTGATGAGAGCTGTGATGACACTTGTGACAATTCTAGAATATATATTTCTAATTTACCTCTGGATGTTACATCTGATGAACTGAGGGATCTCTTTGGAGGAATTGGTCAGGTAAAAATGAAACATTTACTTATAATAACGCTGAATGCTTGTTGTGAGTCTTTGTAGAGAATCAGTTAACAGTTACTGAGTGGTCTATTAAGGTCGGTTTATACTTGTGTGGTCTTACTTGTATCTATTTTCTAATTCAGTATTTATTTTAATAGCTATCATATTATATAAATTCACTGCTGATACGAAAATAACTGACTTCAATCAGGTAGGAAGGATTAAGCAGAAACGTGGTTACAAAGATCAGTGGCCATGGAACATTAAAATCTACAGAGATGACCAAGGTAACAGCAAAGGTGATGCCGTCCTATCCTATGAAGATCCATCTGCTGCACATTCTGCTGGTGGCTTTTACAATGGTATGTTGGATAATAATTGCTTCAACAAACTAAGCATTTTTGTCTAGTGAAATGTTAATTTTTTGTTCAATAGTTATATTTATTTGGGCTATTCTTTGTATCCATAGATTATGTAATGAGAGGTCACAAGATAAATGTGACAATGGCTGAGAAATCGGCACCCAGAGCACCAGCTGCCCAAGGTGGATATGGGTATGTCTTCTATAATATTTCAATTATGTGTTGAATAAATTTGAATATTATTTATGAAGCTTTGTTACTTGTCTATGCATATGCTCTTTCTATATTTATGCATATTTATTAAATGAGTGTCACATGCATAACTTGATATTTCCATAATGGTAAGTGTTTGTAGCTCAAAGCAGACATGAACCATGGTTAATTTCTTGTCTTGTTTTGATGGTAGTCGATGCAAACAAATAGGTTATATTCAAATTTTGTTCAAGTAGACTATGTTTTTAATATTTATAATACTAATTTAATATTAATGAGTTACATTAAAAATTCCGTTCATGTGTTTCATTTTAAATGGCTGTTTAACTGTCATGAAAATAATTGGTTGGCAATTTCTAGTTAAGAACAAATTTAGAGGTTGTATGGAAAATTTAATTAAATATTGATTGAAGAAATATTTGGGATATGAAGCAGGAGTTTTTAATTGGAATTAAAGTGGTTAAGCCAATTTCAGATTCCTATATATTTCAAGTATACTACGATTTAAGAGACTTGCAACCAAATTATCAATTAGGGTACTTGTTTTGTGTTTTCAAGGGAAGTTGTGGCATACATGATTTGATTCATTACGTGCTTCAGTTTCTTCTCAACATTCATATCTCGTAGTGGCTGTCTTTGGAATTCTAGTATGAAGATTGCAAAATTCCAAAAGCAAACAGTCTAGATCTCATATGCTATTCATGTCTTTCACAAATAATTCTTGTATCAGATGTGTTTTAACAAGTATTCCTCATTCTATAGTGTTATTTTTCTAAAATGGTTGCTTTTTGCAGCTCTGGAGGTGGTAATAGAGGCAGAGGCGGTTATGGTGACAGGAACCGGGATAGTTATGGTGGGGATAGGAAACGAGACAGTTATGGTGGGGATAGAAACAGAGATGGCAGAGATGGTTATGGTGGTGACACAGGTGGTTATGGTGGTGATAGAGGTAGTTATGGTGGTGGGGGGCCTGATAGGCGTCATGGTGGGGGGCAGCGTTCACGCCCATATTGAAAGACTTGAAAAGTTTTCTGTTTTTGAATCTTGATATAGTGAAATGTGACGGTGCATGTTATATTGTGTATCTGTTATATTGTTTTAATCATTCCTATTCATGAGTATTCAAATGTCTTTTGAGGGTAAGTGTTTGTCAATGGACAATGGTAAGTGTATGAGCATAACCTACTTTATGTCTTTATGGAGTGTTTTGGAAACCAATTTTTTAATTAAAAACATTACCTGTAAACATGTGATGGGCTAAATTGATTTATTTAGATGCGTTGAAAATTATGATCATGCTCGTGATTCAAAGTCTACTTTGAAGTATGATGCAGGCAGAATGAGCGGGTTTGGTTGAAAATGTTTCCTTTCCTTTCAAATGATGCTGTCTTTGTCATCCCACTGTTGAGCAATAGGAGTAGTCATATATATAAGGTAGGTTTATAATTTTTCAACCCGATTTAATGTTTGGAATTCTCAAGATGGTTTTATTGTTTAGTATAATTAACCATCTGAATCTCTTGTATAGTGACGAGTGCTTAACTGGTATGCTGCTTAGTTTGAAATCATCAGGTGAGTGTACATGTTAACCCTTCTTTACTTTTTCAATCATATTCTTTCTCCTTGAGAGCATAAATGCAAGACTTGTAACCAGACCTATTAGTCCCTGTGCCAATGTGTTTCTGCTTGATTTAGTTATTGTTGTTTTGACTAAGTCTGCTTTTGCTTTGACTGAGACGTTAAATAATACTTATTAAGGCAGTTATTGGAGTGTTAAATGTATGATGAAACAGTGCCTTCCAGTTATTTGATGAATTAGGACATACATTGGTTTATGTCTGGTGATTCAGTAGACATTTTTATCTTGTTAATTCCATTTAATATAGCATGGTGTTTCTTCTGGTCATAGAGTGTATCGACTTTTTTTTGTTTGAAAGAAGTACCCAACAATTTTGTGCTCAATTTGGTGCTTTTTGTATACCAGGAATGATTTTTGTTTGTAAGAACAATGACTACTTTGTTTTTGGTTGGATTAAATTCTGGGGATTCCTATCGGGGTGCCTGCTCAAAAAGCATACTTGACCTAGATACAAATAACATGTAAAGCTACAGAGAAAAACAATGAACCAGATCTTTGCAGGGGTCCTAAATCATAGCAGTTTACCAGTGAAACACACCAAAAAATGGGACCCATACGTGGAACTTAACACCTAATCTAGGAGCAACATCCAAACTGCCAAAGCCAGGACCAACAGCACCTGCACCTGCTTTATCTGCAGCTAGCACTCTGAAGTTCTTTCCAGTTCCACCTCTAGCCCCCAATCACCAGACTTGGGGCTGTCCAGAAAAAAAATTGCCAAGAATAATTACGCTGTTGTGCTTGCTGTTCTTGTGTTAGTTTTTCTGAAATAACTAAACCACATAATATTCTAGTATTTTTAACTTGAATTGGAGTCAAACGATGCATGAGATGCTCTTAAATTATTGTTTGTTGTCTGTGTTTGTTACATTATTATGCCCTTTTGGTGGATATTGTTAGATTTAATGGTGAATTTATGGATGTAGTAGATATGCTCTGTTTAGTAGAAGAAAATTATGATCTTAAGGTATTTCAGTGTCTCAATCTAAAAGTAATCTAAATATCAAATTGTCAAAAAATTGTAGGCAACATTGTTATGCAGGGCATTGAGAGATGAAAATTGCAGTAATTCATTTTTTTGTGTCAATTTCTGTGGTATAGTATCAAATTGTTAAATCCATAGGCAGCATTTATTTTGCAGTCTATCCATTTTTGAAAATTTGAATCATTACTATGTTCTGCAGAAGAGTTTATGCATGAGTTGTTGCAAATTCAATGTTTATTAAAATTTAACAATATTTATATCTGGTGAGTGAATTAGTATCAATTTGTTGAAAAATCTACAAGGAGCATGCGTTGTGAAAACTTGTAAAAAAATGCTAGCATCATGTATTTTATATGTTGTTGTGCTTTGGATGTTAACTGTTCACAATATTGATAAAAATAATACCGTGTATGGAAGGCTACTTTCCTTGTGTATGCGTAATCATTTGTCAATGTGAACATTTTAATTTGTTTGACAGAGTTCTTGTGCACAGGATATTGATTGATTTGCAATATTTTTCAAGGACTTTGTTGCATACAACTAGTTATTTAAATATTTTCAACTTTTTATTGATGCTGTTTGTAAAAGTTAGATCGATTAATTTTTAGAATTTTATTAATGTTTGTTTGACAGACTGTACCAAAGTATATTTTTCACAAATACATAGAAAATGGCTTGTTATTTGGATGTGGCAGTTTCTCGAACGTTATTTGAAGTTCTCTGAACCATTTGTTTGGTTGAGAATCAGTTTTGCAATGGTGTGATATAAGACACGGATATTCTACTTCATGGAAAGTTCTTCTTTGTATTGCATTTTTAAACTTTATCATGGTTCATTCTTTAGCAGCTATATGATTTGTGACGAACTTGCATTTCTAAATTTAAATGCTCTGGCCATTCTGAATGACCGCACATCAAATAGGGCTGTATTAGTTGACATACTCATAATATTCATACTACTAAGTGTGTGAAGATGGAACAGAGGCATATGGTTCATTATTAAAGGTTCTCATTGTGTAATGGGATCATTTCTCTGAAAAATTGATGTCTTGTAATTTGATTGCGTTTTATGTGATGGGCAACATAATAATGGATTAATGATGCCATTCGAAACTTGTCTTCTAGGCCTGCTAATTTTTGTGAAGTATTATGGTTGTTAAAAGACAAACCGACCCTTTTATGTTAGATACTTTTACTTACTACATCAATGACAAATATAAACACTGATAATACTGATTTATATATGATTTATTATTCAGAGAAAAGGAATTCCCGAATAGTAAATTAAGAAAGTAATAATATACCAACTCATTCAATGGGAAAACTATTTTAGGTACCTGTACATGCATATTACGTGCAGGTCTTACCATATAACTGGTTTGTGCAAATAATATTTTGGCAAAATTTACATATACACTTTTCCCTGTTCGAACTTTATCTCAACATGAGAGTTTAGGGTTGATGGTACTGTATATGTTAGGTTAAATTTGGATAAGGAGTGCCTGAATTGACTAGTAGTTAGGTCTTGCGTTGAATTTGATTAAGGATTCTTACATCATGTCAGGCTAAACTTATTGTATCGTTTCCATTACTAATATTCACATAGTTAGCTCTTTTCGAATGGTGATCAAACTTGACAAAAGCAATCCTCCTGAATAGATGTACAGGTTCAGATCAATATATGATTTTAAAGCACAATGGATCTAGTTATTAACTCAATTAATATTAGCTGAAATGAAATAATTCTAAAATCAAAGTCTTCGGAATAATTCTAGAAAATCTAAGAAAAGGAAATTAAAGCTCATGTTAAAAATCTTTTATTACACTCGGAAAGAATGGAACCATTGGGGACCCTTATTGAAACATTCTCAACGAATTGATAGTCACTTTTCAACATTGGTGAATATATTAAATGCTCAAGTTTGATACGGGAGAACAATTCTTCTCGTTTACAAAGGCAGTTTAAAATCTAATTCTAGAAATTAAAGAAACGCGACCTTTCCAAATATGTTAATGTAGAGTTCTTGTCATTATATGTATTAAAAATCTGATATGGGAGGAAATAATGTGGTTGGCTGTTAAATGGGTGTACATGCACTTTCTCGTCTCTAACACTTCCCTTTGCGCTTACGTAAATCTGTGTATAATCTATTCTAATATGTACGCGCATGATCACTATGTGAGTATTTTTGGAGGTAACATTAAACAATGTGAATGTAATGTATGTAGGAGTTGTTAATTGTCTTCAAGGATTTGAAACAAGTCTTTGGGAGTACGACGCTACTTAATTTTATTTTTTAAATAGACTAGTTTTAGACATTTGGCTTATTTCCATTTTGTGAAATGTGGAAACTCTTGAACAATTTGGATAACTATTATTATTAGTGGTGTTTTTAATCAAAATTCATATTTGTAATTGAGCTTGAGCTTTCTCATGAGAATGGAATTTATAGATTTAATTTATTTCTATATTAAAGCATTCCTTCACAACAATTACACAACATTGAAATTTGAGTGCCTAATCCTCTTTGCCCGACTTAAACTAGGAGTGGTATATGGAGTCATCCTTTGTGCGCAAGGGTTTGTTCTAGTAGAAGTTGTAGAACACTTGATCTCACGTTCATGTTCATGGAACAGTGGATTGCTGTAGCTCATTAATTCCCATAAAAGATCCATGGAGATGAGTTTCACTAACCTGTTGTACTTGAGGTTATATTCTAGTTGTCAATGCATTTGAGCATGTAGTGTGTAGCCTATAAGCCTCTCCTATAACAAATTGCAAGATCTTTTACAATTTTGCCATCTTGCAGAATATCCATTGTGTTTGATAAAAAGGTTGATGAAGAATCTAGATTTTGTAACTACTTTGTTGTCTAGAACTTTCAAGTCTAATCAAGGAGGTTGTACCTGTAGACATCCAAATTTGACCACTTCCACATGGTCCAAATCGTCTACCCTATTCATCTATTTTGTTAATATTAATTAAATGATTTATTTAATTAATATTTCATCTTTTGTCTAAGGTTTCCAAAAGTATTTAATCAAATAATTAAATACTTTTACCTTATACCTCTTTTTTTCTAAATTAAATAAATGTCAAGTTATTTAATTTAGTCATTTGATATTTTAAAATCAATTTTTAATTTTTTTTTTTCTCTCTGTCATATTCTCTATAATCTTTTTTTAATCTGGGTTAATTTAATTAATTTATGATTAAGATGTGCACACTTTTAATCAGGGATTAATGTCACATTCTCCAATTTTTGCCACTTGCTTCTAATCCCCTATTAATTTTCTTAATCATATGTTTGCACAACCTTAATCAAAGTCATTAGCCACATTTAACATATTTTTTAGTCAACTTTTTCATATCCCATATTTGGCATTGACTCGCTTTTCCATATAAAATTTTAATTCACATTTTATTCATCCTAGGTTCTTCTCTTCCCCATGTCAATTTTTAATTCACATTTTATCTTTCTAAGACTTATTTTATCCCCATGCAATTTCTAGAACCTTTTGACCTCTCACATCACCCACATGAGCAATTTTAGAATTCCTCAAATGTCTCTTTCAATTTCATTTAGGGACAAGAAGTTCTTTTTTGAGGAAATCTTCTCATCCCTCAAGGTACTTGCAAGATACTTGTCCTTCTTCCACATCATGTACTCTCCTTCCACCTCACCTACACATCATCACATCTTTAGCCACTTCACATTCTACATGTCAAGATCTGAGGACCTGTGAGTCTTCAACTCACCATTGAATTCTATAGAGAATTCATATTTATTTATAAATACCCCTCTTCTAATGCATTTAAGACATTTAGCCATTTGCACCCCTATGCTACCAAATTGCCCACTCAATTTACAAACACTATTTTAGCCATTTAGCCAAGCCACTTAGCCACTAGATTTAGCATTGCATTTTGCCATTGTAACCTCATCAAAACATCACTTTATTTATCTTGCATCTAGCCATCCAAGGAGCACACAAACATTCAAAAATCAAGGGCCAACAAAAGGATTTCAACACAAAGAAGGTATGATCATTTGCTATTTTCTTTTATCTTATTTCTTTATGTTATCATTCATTAGGCTAATCCTTGAGGTGTCCTTTGTGTTTTTCTTTATTGCATAATAGTTGTTTTGCATGTTTAGAATAAGATAAACATTTAGGATCATATTTCTGGGATGCCCGGTGGGATTCATAGACGGGTTCCTTCATTTTACGTTTGCTGTTGTTAAGTTGGTTTGTAGGTATAGGTCGTAGAGGGGCGAACTTGCCCTATAGAGGGGCAGACACGCCCTTGTTTACATTATGTTTTCTAACATTTTACTGCAGCGGGGTAGATACGCCCTAGTTTACATTTTGTTTCTAACATTTGACTGCAGCGGGGCGGACACGCCCTAGTTTATATTCTGTTTCTAACATCTGACTACAGCGAGGCGGACACGCCCTTGTTTACATTATGTTTTTAATATTTGATTGCAGCGGGGCAGACACGCCCTTGTTTACATTTTGTTTCTAATAGTTTATCGCACCCGCAAACTTTGCCCAGTTTTATCTCCGCTCACCTGGGGCTGGACGGTTCCTGCTTTTTCGTGCTATTTTCTTATTTCTCCACTACAAAGGTGGACTCTGCCCTCCGCTTTTTAATGTTTTTTTTTTTATTTCAATTAATAGTGGGGCTTAACTTGTACTTTGTTTTTAATGTGTCGCTTATTTCTCAGATTATGGGCTGACTTGCCCTGCTTTTTCATGTTGTTTTCTGGACTCTTAACTCAGAGGGGCTGGACTGTTCTATTTTTTGATCAAGCTTCGGGAGATTTGATCATGAGGGCTGGGACGCCTTCATTATCATAGGACAAGACCTCTAGTTTACTCTGTATAAGTGATATACTCTACAAGCATTTCAGGCATATGCTCTTCAGCCATCGCAGAGGGTGATAGTGTTCTGAGAAGACATTCTGAAGGTAAAATTGTCATTTTAGCTTCTGCTTTTGTTCTAGTTTTTGTCGTTGTGGTCCAAACTCTAACCTTGTTTGTTTGTGGGTATAGTTGGATTTCTTGCTAACATTCTTGCAGCATATTTTCTTGAATTACCAAGAACAATGGTTAAAACAACTAACACTCTTCGCTTGCAGGCCATCTCGCTTGTCGCATTTTAAAGTTTCTGTCGCTTAATTCAGGTACATAGTTTAATTTAGGGAAAATTTCATCGCTTGTCGTGGTTCCGCTTTTGTGTCACCCTGAGGGGGTACAGTTTGTTGCCCCTTTGAATTTCTCGTAGAGCCCGGGGAGTATTTAAAACGACAGCCTTTTTAGAGAGACCCTACCTGGAGGATTTCTACTTCACCCTCGTGGGACTTATCCTTGAACTATGCATACCCAGTATGTAAAGGGGAGAGGCAAAATCCAGACCCCAATCTAGTTACGCCTGTTTGGTGGAGCGTCGAAGCTAGGGTGATACCTAAATAGACGTGAAGAGTTGGTTCGAGCTTTTCAGTATTTCGCTGGAGTTCCTGACTCACGCTTGTGACGGGCTGGTGTTTACGGTTGTCTTACGTACCAAGAGTATATCAAGGACTCCTTAGAAGCCTGTGCATCCTAGATTAAGACCTTTGTTGGCCATACCCTTAACACTAATCATAAGATTATGCTTGTTTGAAATGTCTTCTTGTGAGAAACCAATAAACTTTTTGACAAGTAAGCCTCATTGTTGTCATTTTAAGTCCTTGTCATAGTCATTTCCATTCAAACCAAGTCCCTGTTTCCCGCAGTGGGGTGGACTTGCCCTGACCTGCCCCGCAATGGGGCGGACCTGCCCTGACCTACTCTGTAGTTTGCCCTCCAATTTACTACAGAGGGGCAAACTTGCCCTCCTGAACAGTAAATTTCACTCTATTTAACCATCCAAGGCTTCCGTTTGATCATCCCAAACCTCCAAACCTCCGTTTGATCATTCCAAACCTTCGTTTGACCATTCCAAACCTTTGTTTGACCATTCCAAAGCTTCATTTGATCATTCAAAACTTTCGTTTAATCATTCCAAACCTCCATTTAGCCATTATGAACCTTCGTTTAACCGTTCCGAACGTCTGTCCATCCTTTCCAAACTTCTGTTTCCCATTCCGGTTACTCATTTCACCATTTGGGGAACCCGTTTTATTACCTAGAGATCTCATTCCACCATTTGTTAGTAATACTGTTTCACTGTTTATTAAACTCGTTTACCCGATTCAAACAAAAAACCAATTGGGAACCAAAACCTTATCATTTGCTGTGATCTAAACATTTGCACTTTCCAAAGGGTCATTTAGACATCACCCCCGATCATATATAAACCTTTAGGACACCTTTAGTTCGCATCCTTCATCATTTTTCAATTCAAATCCTTTAAACCTTGTTTTAGAAGTTATTACCCGAATTGACCAAGGCGTTTAAATTCAATCGTTATCCTACATATCAATCATTGTCTTCAACCCAATCAATCCGCTTCTATCCTGAGGCGGATTTGGTGTTGAAAGTCAAAATCATTAGTCCAAATCAATCCATTTCCATCTTGAGGTGGATTCTGTGTTGCAAATCCGTCCTTTAATCTGATCAACCAACGCCTTAAGTCACCTAGGGTGATTTCCAAAATTGGGTTTAGAATCCCTTCCACCAACCAATCCTAATTCATCATCTAATCCAAATCAAACTTATCCAATTGATCCAAGCAATCCAACCCAAACTATCTCATCCAATCATCCAACTATTCGATCAACCCTACCTAAACAATCTCATCCAATCATCCAACTATTCGATCAACCCTACCTAATCATCCGATCAAAATCCAATCATTTAATCAAAATCCAGTCATCCAATCTGAATCCAATCATCCAATCTACCTAAACAATCTCATCCAATCATCCAACTATTCTATCAACCCTACCTAATCATCCGATCAAAATCCAATCATCCAATATGAATCCAATCATCCAATTTCAATCTCGATCCAATCATTTAATTAATCCTATCCAAGCCCGCCATCCAATCAATCGATATCTATCCAATCCAAACAATTTTCCACCAAGGACATCCTTGCATAGTCCCTTTTTGCATGCCCGTTCAGACTCGGTCATAGACAAAGAAGATGGCCGAACAACAAAACTTTGGATCCCAACCTAACGCACCATAAGAAAATCCTCTCGTCAACGGGGGATCATCACAATCTAACACCGAAGATCAGAACAACTCACCGCACGGTGAAGAGAGTATGGTCAACCAACCCGAACTCACACTTGAGAAACATTTTAGTAACCCCACCAATGTGCAAATGATAGATCGCCTGCTCAAAAAACATGGGGAAGAAATCTTGGCTCACCTAATTGAAAAAGGTGTCAAACCTCCATCAGGTGTCGACCTATCCAAATATGGAAATTTCACATCTAATGTACCCCAAAGTTCACAAAACGCACTAGGTGATTCATACATCCCCAATGTTCCTCCAGTAGAGGGTTGGTATCAACCTGAATTGGACAATGCCATCCTTTACCACATTAACAATCCCTCGCACGCCCCAATCTCAGTCATGGGGGCTCCTCAAGTATCCGATCCCAATAACCCTTTCACCTACGGCATGCCACAAAATGTTCCCTAGCGTCCACAAATGATGTTGACTGCACCACCCCTTTCGAATCAACCTCTAGTAAACGTTGGGGGAAACCCTTTCAATGCTTTGCCTCCACTCACATCTCAACAACCTCCACAATCAAACATACCATCTCAATTACCTCCGCAAGGTACATCCCAACCAAATGTTCCCGTTGGCACCCAACAACCTCCTTTGCAGAACGTCTCTACATCATCTCAGCCACCTCATCAGCAACAACCCCTGCATAATCCTTTGATTTCATCACAACAACCACCGTACCAATCACAAGGCAATCCATCTTGACCTCTTGCCCAGACCATATCCCCGTTGCTCGCATCTATTTTACGTCTACAAGTTCAACCACAACACAATATCCCATCTCGGCCCACACAACCGCCGATATCACATCAACAACCTCCCAAACACTATTTCTATCATAACCAACAAGAGTTCCAACAACAACCACCCTATGTGGTCTCCCAACAGTCGCAGCAGTACCCCAGTACCAACAAACGAATCCACAACACTCCATTCATGCTCCTCAGCATTATGCCGCATATCCTTATCAAACAAACTAGTGCTATACCTCACAACAACCCCCATACCAACAAACTCCCTCGACATACCAACAAGGGACATCATCATCTCATTATCAAAATCCATATATCAACCTCCAAACAGTAGCTCAACAGGATCCTTCGTCATCCTACCACCCATATCCATCCAATCCATCTGCCTTGACTCCTACACCACCGGTCAATGCAGATCTGTTAGAGATCAAAGCTGCTTTGAAAGATCTCCAAGCTGGGATTGGTAAGCAATCCTTCAAATTCGAAGATATATGTCCCTATCCGTTCGACCCCTCCATCTCATTAATTCCCTTCCTGAAACACTTCGAGATACCAAAATTCGACAGATACAAGGGAAACAAAGATCCTAAAGCCCACTTGCAAGAGTTTTACTCCCAGTGTCAGGAGGTTATGCACAACGACAACTACATCTTGCGTCTCTTCCTATGGAGCCTGACAAGGTATGCCTTAGATTGGTTCATGGGTCTAGAGCGGGGATCCATCAAATCCTTCGCGGATCTTTCAGAGAAATTTGTTTCCTACTTCTCTTTCAATCTAGAGAAGGATACTGATACCTTGGATCTCCTCAAAGAGAAACAACGTGAAGGCGAAACCTTTATCAGCTACCTCCAAAGGTGGCATGCATTGGCAAGCAGAATGAAAACCTCTCTCAAAGAAAAGGACATTGTCACTCTCTTTGTTGAGAACTCACATCCCGACATGGCTCATAACTTTAGGCTGCATTGTGTCACTACCTTCGCCGAAATAGTGGAGAAAAGACCCATCCTTGAATGGGCCCTTGTTGCTAAAGGGCATGTCAAGATATACAATCATGACAAAGAATGGTCATCCGAAGATAAGTCACGCTACTGGAACAAGAACAAGAATGCTATGAATGATGGTGTCACCGACACTAAACATGTTCAAGTAGCTAGTACCTCTCAGAGGCAACAACCTGCCTCTAACCAACCATCTGCCCAAAACATCATATCAGTACCACAAGGGACACCTCGTCCCCCTCAACAGTCAAACCAGAACAATCAAAGGAACAACAAACGTCGGTTTACTCAATTAGGTGAGTCTTTAAGTACCATCTTCAATAGACTCCTATAGGAGAATTATCCAATCACATATCCTGTAACCAAGCCACACGATGAATCTAAGCCTAAACCAGTCTGGTTTAAAGAAAACAAATACTGTGAGTTTTACAAGATCAAAGGGCATACCCTAAACAAGTGTCAAAGCTTGAAAACATATATCCAAGATCTTATAGATCGAGGGGATATTCATGTGGATGCCAATCAGGCTTCATCGTCCAATGCTCAATTACAGATTTACCAAAATGCCTTCCCTAACCATAATCAAGGCGCAGGCACATCTAATAATAATCCGCAAAACAACAGTACAAATAACATAAATTATAAGAATGTTCCCCTCAATTATGATGGCATTGTCCATTACATTTAACAGATGGAACCCCGCATATCCATGATACATGTCAAAGCTAAAGATCCCCAATGTGATGTTGCCACTCGAAGAACCCGCATTACTGTTCCTGCAACCCCTGCATCTACCCAACAAAATCCTGTGAATTCTCAGTATAACATTCTTGATCACCTAGGAAAGACTCCTACTCACATCTCAATTTTGGATCTGCTTAAATCTTCTCCCGTGCATCAAGAGATCTTGAACCGAGCTCTACAGGAAACCCAAATGCCTAATAACATTGATCCCACACAATTTCAAGCTTTAGTGGGACACCTGGCCCTATCCTACCAATTACACTTTAGCCAAAATGACATGCCTAACATTGATTGCAACCATAACCGTCCCCTACACATCGAAGTCCTGGTTGCCCATCATAAACTAAAAAGGGTCCTGGTAGATAATGGCTTTGCCCTTAATCTATGTACTCTAAAGTTCATAAAACATATAGGGTATACTCAAGTGGACCTAAGTAATCAAATCATTACAATCAAGGCTTATGATAATGCGGAAAAAGATTCTAAAGGAATTGTCAGTCTTCCCATCTAGGTTGGACCCGTGATTCAGTATACTACATGTCATGTCCTTGATCTGGACCTACTGTACAACCTCCTCCTTAGCTGCCCATGGCTCCACGCCATGCAAGCCGTCCCTTCCACATATCATCAATGCCTAAAATTCCCAGTTAATGGGCAAGAGGTCATCGTTTATGCTGACCCGCAACCATTTGAATACTGTCGTGCCTTAGAAACTTCATTTCCCCATTTGCATTATTGTCCTGGAGTTGAAATGGGGGAACTCAGTCATCATCCTCCAATCCATCATCTGCCACATCAGCCATTCCATCTTCCACCACCGATCCCACCATCACTAAAGTCCAGATCATCGACAAAGGTTGTGGTGAATATGAAATGCATACAACTCTGAATGTGGCAACCATGCCACCGTCACCACACATATAGTCAACCTTCGCAATCTGTACCAAAGGAAGAAGACAAGACCATTACCTTCAGTGCCAAAAACATCCCTACCAACACTTTCCGGTCCCCTGGTTTAAGGACAAATACGCCAGAAGATGATAGTAGCCAATGGATCTATCGTGAAGAGCCCCAACCGGATCCTCCCTTTAAGGAATATGTTTAGGAAGTATACCCTTGGTCTGCTAAGTTCGCAGGGAACCATAACTATCAAGGTGGGGGTCTAGGTAAAGAAGAACAAGGGCAGCTACAACCTGTTGATGTATCAAAGCATCCGCAGAATTTGGGCCTAGGATATGACAAAAAGAAGAAAGGCCTTGCAACATCATCCAATGTTTCCAACAGTGTCAGTATGAACAATGGTCCTTTAGAAGACATACCTAAGGAAGAGTCCATAATACATGCGTACGATGACATGGATCACATGGACCTTTCATCCATGCTTGATTGCCTATTCGTATTTACCATTAGCCTTTCCCTACGCCATCCTAAACTTATTGACTGGGACCTATGTGATAGTGCACCTGACAATGTCTCCCTTGATGCATATGTCAACCTTATGGGATTGGGGGAAGATGAACACTCCAGTCGCAAAAATAAAAACAAGAAAAATCAGAAATGGTCATCTAGTGAAAACCTCCCCGAGGCGCTTTTTGATTTGGAAAAAATAAAGGATGCATCCGACAGTGAAAACCTCAATGAGGCGCTGGAGGATGGAGATGTTCATCTTCCCCTTGTGGGAACTCAATTATCTACACAATCATCCATCCTGATCGAAGAAACTCAAGAGGTCAATCTAGGTATTGCAGAAGCCCCAAAGATCACCTACGGAGCCAAATCATTATCAGAACAAGAATATTCCGTCATTGTCCAGCTGCTCAAAGACAAAATCATCAACTTTGCTTGGTCGTACTCAGACATGCTAGGTCTGGACCCCGCTTTAGTAGTTCACCATTTGGATATTCGCTCAGATGCCAAGCTCGTCAAGCAGAAACTCAGAAAAATGCATCCGCAGGTAGCACTATTAGTTAAGAAAGAATTGGAGAAATTACTGGATGTTGGTTTTATCAGTCCCATCGATTATTATGACTGGATCTCCAACATAGTGCTTGTCGCTAAACCTAACAGAGACATTAGGATTTGCACAGAATTTCAGGATCTGAACAAAGCTTGTCCGAATGATGACTTCCCATTGCCCAATATCAACATGTTGGTCGACCTCACCGTAGGACACGAGATGTTGTCCCTTATGGACAGCTTCTCTGGCTATAATCAGATTCAAATTGTACCCGAAGACCAATATAAGATCGCTTTTACAACACCTTGGGGTACCTTTTGCTACAATGTTATGCCTTTTGGTCTTAAGAACACAGGGGAAACATATTAGAAAGCAATAACTATTATCTTCCATGACCTCATCCACATTATCATGGAAGACTATGTTGATGACTTGTTGGGAAAGTCCAGAACCAGAGCAGAGCATCCTGCCATTCTGAAAAAGATCTTTGAACGGTTGGAATAGTACAAGCTAAGAATGAATCCAAAAAAGTGTGCATTTGGCGTCACCTCAGGGAAATTGTTGGGCTTCATAGTCTCCCAAAGGGGCATCAAGGTTGCTCCCGCTAAAGTAAAAGCTATCATGGATATGCCTCCACCTCGAAACCTGAAACAATTAAGAAGCCTTCAAGGAAAGCTACAATCTATCCATCGATTTATAACCCAACTTGCAGATAAGTGTCAATCGTTTGCCCACCTTCTGAAGAAAGACACCACATTCAAATGGAGTCAATAGTGTTAGTTGGGTCTTGATAAGATCAAAGAGTACTTGGCCCACCACCAATCTTGATGCCGCCTATTCCAAGAAAACCCCTCTTGCTATATATCTCT
>VDFB02357823.1:0-13340 GCA_007258455.2 Sequoia sempervirens | reverse complement strand
CTATGCCTTAGTAATTTTGAAGACTTCATCATATGTGCCTTGGTGATTCTTTTTGTCTCTTTGAAATATGCAAAGTCTTTCAAGACTTAGGAGTTTTCCTTCTGACCTCTCACATAGGCTGAACCATAATTGATCATTTTTTGCATGTATTTGAAATATGAAATGTTTGACCAAGTGATGATTGTAAGTCACTTTTGTCAAGTATGGCTTCTAAATGAAGTAGGGGTGAGTTAGACTTTATCAATGCATTAGAGGGGTTTGAGTTGGCTTAAATGCTTTTACAAGCATTTGGAGTGATTGGGAGATTGTTATTATTTTTGCATTCATTTTGAATTGTAAAATATTATTTAAGTGATGTGTTTACAAATCACTTTATTTGATGTTACTTACAATGCAAAATGTTGATGTAATTCAAGGAAAGGTGGGGCCTATTATTTTGCATTCTCACTTTGAAATGTGAAATAATTTGGTTAAGTGATGTTATTATAAGTCACTTAATCAAATTATTATCTTATTATGCCTTTGCAAAAAGCACCAAAAGTGTGGGTCAAACAGGTTGAAGACATGTGTGAGCAAAATGATGGCTAGCCAACATGGAAAAGGTGTGTGAGGTTGTATTTGAATTTTTTGGAAGGAATGGGCTATTTGGAGGCAGTTTTGTCACATTTTTAGTGTGACCATGGTCTCGGCTTGACCTTGCTTCATGTGGAGGACAGTTTGGAGTGATTTTAGAAGGTTATTTTTGGCCTTTTTTGCTGCATTCGACCAAAATCTTCTAGATGGACTTGTGTGAAGGAGTTGTTTGAATTTTTGCTTAAGTAACTTCAAACTGTATTGTTGAAGTTAGTTGTTTCTTTCTAGTCGAGTGATAGCTTATTTTTATGGAGTTATCTTTTCAGCAGGAGCAATATTGTAACTCAAAGATAGATTTGTATACCAGTGAGTACCCTGAATCAATGATATTGAATATTTGCCTTCTCATTTAATGCTTTATTGTGTGCATCTAGTGGTTGATCAAATTACTTGTGAAATTTAGCTTTTCCTTGTAATTGTGTCTCATTGTTAAGCACCTATTTTGCATAAAAGTGTATTGTTGCAAGTTATAAGTTGTGTTAGTGATGCAAATGCTTTTAGTTGTGAAATATTTTCCTTCTAAGAGTTTAGCTATAAAACCACCTTATAAAATACCTATGCAAGAATGCATACAAAATGAGTTGTGTAAACTAGGATTTGTCATTGTTTTGAGTTGTGTGCAAGTTGTTTGCAGGTCTTAGTTTGGTTGATCACCTTTTAGAAGTTTTTTAGTGAAATTTTAGTTTATGCAACCCTCTTACTCTTTCCTCAAGAAATTAATAGTTTAGTAGTAGTTTAGGTGACATCAAAAGGGGAGACAACCCATAATCTGGAGGTCTACTTTCATGATAGGATACCCATGGCCTGAAAGTAGTCCCATGTTGCTCCAAATTTGTTGAGTTTTTCACAACTTGGCAGAGGGGTGCAAATTTGGATAGTTAACAATAACTTTGTTACCCACACAAGATGTCAACATTTGAAAACCTTAACCTTCCACATTCATAAAAATTATTGAAACTATTCACTAGTAGTTATAGGAATATCTAAGTAAGTTTGCACACATGTTGTTTATAATTTAAAAAAGAAAACCACTAATAAAATTTATGTGGAGTGACCATGTGTGAGCAAATTTTTGGGACCACCCTTCCTTCTTCAAGATGTTCCAAATTTCTTTCCCAATTGCATGGACAAAGTAGTGGGAATTTTTTTCCATCAAGGATCTTCTATGTGCCCCGCTAGGGAGTGAGTCATAACATGCTCACAACTTTGCCTTGACTTGAAGATTCAAATTTTGTCACTTTCTAAAATGGACATAAAAAGGAGTTCAAAATTTAGACATGATTTAATTTATACCTTTCAAAACAACCCCAACCCATACTCCTATGACCTGGGACTTTAGAAAAGCTAAAGGAAAATGAAATTACCAATTCAAGACCACCTTAGAATCCTCAAAAAATATAAATTCAAAAATTGAGATTTAAGTTAATATTCTCTTCCACTACTTGACCCACTCAACACAATACTTAATAGATATTAATTTCACACCACAAAACAATAAAATTCACATCATAGAAAGACAAGTTCCACAACACAAAAATAAATTTCACATTACAAAAGACCTTAGTCCCTCCATATGGGTTAGGTTTTACTGATTACTCACATATGGGGTTACCATGTGACCACCAATTTCCATTGGAAATGGAATACTTGTTCACACTCAATTACAATTGTTAGTTCATTATAATGGAACTCATATCCAAAGAAACATAAAGTTGTAATATATTTGAATTAAGATTCAATCAATTAAATTAATCGTCTAAATCACATATTAATAACATTCAATTCCATATGGGGGCGGGGGCCCTAGCTTGATTAGCTAAAGCATCCTATTGCAGGGAAGAGGTCACGAGGTCTAGTCTCCCTCGTCCCATGGTTCTAAAGGGTGTGTAGTGCTAGCATCGCTAGTCACATGAATTTTTAAACTAGACACACTACAATTTATAGGGGGATACCCAATTCCCATAGTCTAAAAAATCCATTCAATTCCACATGAATATGCTTTCTAAGAAACTACTTTGAAGTTCTATCAATTCACAAAATAACCTAATGTATCATGAAAACAACTCATATATAGATCGTATAAGCAAGGAAATGAAATAATTTGATTAATTCATCCATTCACATAAACATCTTCATATCATGTTCAAAGTGAAACCATGCATGTAATATATACCATGAACCAAAATAAATGTCAAAATCAAAGGTCCAACAACATACTAATAATCATGACATAAAATATCCCATGGAGATATCAAAAATAGTCATCTAAGTGAGACACAAGTAGTATGATAAACAATCACTGAAGTATTAGTCTTACATCAAAAGAGTACATTTGTTACAAGCAACAAAAAAAAGTAATGATGCACAACAAAAATATATATGGCAGACATGAATGATAGCTATGCAATGAAATAACATAGTCCTATGAAAGGGACACTCACATGAACACAATAATAGATAAGAATTTAGGCACATAGATCCCATATAATTTTAATATAGATCTCATGTAAATTTAGAGGAGTAAATTTTTATAGACATAAAAATGTGGTAATGATGCATGGTAAAAATAGAGATGACATAAGAATGATAGCTATACAATAAAATAACACAACCCAAACACATGAATCTCATATGAATACAATAATATATCTCATATAAATTTAGACGATTAGATTTTTCTATAGATAAAAAAAGGTAATGATGCATGGTGAAAATAGAGATGATAGACATGAATAAATAGTCATGCAATGAAATAACACAATTTAGAAACATAAATATGATATGAACACAATAATAGATCAAATATAATTCTAGAAGAGTAGATTTTCAAGACCTAGATGATTTCATGAGAGCCTTTAAGGAAATTCCTAAAATTATTTCATGGAAGACATGGGTAAACCCTTGCCTTTGTCGTATTAAATAAAAATGCTTTACCATAAACGTAAAGCATAACTAAATTGACTAAAAAGTACATGAAAAGTGTACAATCTTGTGCCTTATTAGCTGATAGGATATTTTGTTTGAAGTTTCTGTCAGGAATTTCGTCAGTCCAGATGTGAAATGGATTTGTCGGCATCGGAGATGTCCCGATTGGCGATGACTTGACCAAGTTTTTTTGTGGCAATGTGGAGCTTCATAGTTACATGGGTTGGAGGTCATTGAGTTGGTGTCCTCGATACGTGGAAGTTGAAACGTAAGTGTTTGCTCGTGGGGGTGTTAATGCATTCTGTCATTGTTTTACGATGGAGGTAGGGGTAGTAAATGTGAGCAGATGAAGTAAATGCAATATTGAGTTTTGCATTGTGGGAAAGTATACTTTCATTAAGTTGTATTGTGGAAACAACCATTGTGGTGTTGGTTTCGTAGCAGACTCTTGTTAAAATTGTCGCCTTCGGCTCCATTTTTTACCAGATTGTAGGGTTTTAAAACTATTGTGCTGCAGAATCTATAAGTCGTTTTAGATGGGTATTTTTCTTAAATGATTAATTTATTGTTCATGTCTTTTATTCTCTGCTCGTTGTTCCTTTTGATAGCAGGTTGGAGGGTTTTAACACTAGTGTGTTGCGAAATGTGCGAGAAGGTATATTGATTAAGTTGCATTGTCGAAAGAGCCATTGTGGTGTTGGTTTGATACTAGACTATTGTAAAAATTGTTGCCTTCAGCTCAGTTTTATAGCAGATTGAAGGGTTTTAAGAGTGTTGTGCTCTAGAATCTGTAAGTCGTTTTAGATGGGTATGGATGGATTTATTGCAGTTAAATCTTGTTTATTTTGCAAAAAAATATGGTTAGGGTTAGTAATTTTTTTTGGGTTTCGTTTAGGTGTTTCACTCTCTGCTTATTGTTCCTTGTTATATGTTTCTATCTTTGTTGTTATACCCATTTTGGAGAGTTGAAAGAAATTATGGCTCTGTATGGATGCATTTAGTCCTGGTAAATGTTCTTTCTTTCATCAAAAAATATGGTTAGGGTTAGTAATTTTTTGGTGGTGTGTTTATTGTTTGTAGTTATCTTTATGCATCTTTGGCAGAATTTTCATGACAACAAATCGTATTCACGGTTGGGGTGATGAAAATCCCAGTGGAAACTTCAAACAAATAGCCTATCAGCTAAAAATATGAAGGTGAACAGATAAAAGAGCTATTAGAATAACACTTAAAATTTAGGAAACTTTTGTTTTTCTCCACGCTGATATAGATTAACACAGGAGTGATTGCATATATATATGTAGAGGGTTAGTACGAAAGTTGTTAAGTGTTACTATAATAGCTCTTTTAGAATTTATCTATTTCTGTGGAAGGTCATTATAACAAACTGTTATTTTTCGTGGTTATTTTGTCTGTATGGAACATGTTATGTCTCTTATATGAATATGTTTCCTGATATTCATTTTTCCTTGGAGTGTTTGAAGTTCCCCATAAGAAAATATTCTTCATGGTATTCTTTTTTCCAGATCTGCATAGAAAATTATTCATTATCATAGCTTGCCTCTTCTATTCCCCATATTTTAAAGTTATACTTAATGTGGGTTTTCGAACATGTGTCATGTTCATGTGATTGTTAAGTCTTTTTGTAATAGCTCTTTTCCAATTTCCCTCTTTGTCTCAATTGTTTGGGGTTCCCCATAAGAAATTGGTCTTCATCATCGTAGTTTTCCTGTTCTATTCTCCATATTTTAAAGTTATATTTAATGTGGGTTTTCCAACATGTGTCATTTTCTTGTGATTGTTAAGTGTTTTCCCAATAGGTCTTTTCCAATTTCCCTTCACCAAAAAAGTTTAGAAATGGACATCTATGTATGTGAAATTCCTTACAAAGAATATTCAAAGTAAAGAACCTAGTTCAAGTCAAATGCATGTATAGATTTGAATTTACAGCATATTCCTACTTACCTAGAATTCTATCACTATCTAGAGAAGGTGTAACAAGAAATTGTATGTAATAGTTGGCTTCTCAATTCAAAATTCAAGCTACATAATTTTCCACTAAATATTATAGGAAAAATAGGAAAATTGTAAAACAACTATTAGAAAAAGACTTAAGAATCATACATAAATCACAGATGATTGAAAACCCACAATAAAGATATTCATACAAGACAAGCAGTCTGTGTAACAGTTGGATTGTCAATTCAAAAATTAAGTTACATTCTTTGGCAACAAACCTAGATTACATAGAACTCATAAAGCTAATGAGTACCAATAACCTGTACAAAATGTGTATAACGCCACACACTCAGTCGAAAAATTGAGCTACATTTCCTGACAGTAAATATTCTAGACAAATAGAGAAATTGTAAAAGAGCTATTAGAGGACAAATCCTATTCATGGCTAGGCTGATAGAAAAATCCTGTCGAGAAATTCAAATAGATAAATTGAACAAATAAAAGAGATATTAGAAAGAATAACACTTAACACCCACCAAACTAATTTTATCTCCAACATGT
This sequence comes from Sequoia sempervirens, assembly GCA_007258455.2. Classification (NCBI taxonomy): domain Eukaryota; kingdom Viridiplantae; phylum Streptophyta; class Pinopsida; order Cupressales; family Cupressaceae; genus Sequoia; species Sequoia sempervirens. The sequence goes on along the minus strand of VDFB02357823.1, from coordinate 7,262 downwards.
TTTTGCTTTCATACAAATGCTCTGCATATATATAAATATGCAATCACTCGTATGTTAATCTGCAATTGGTCCTATGTTAATGGGTGTAACAACAAAGATGCACAGAGATAACTAAAACAATAAATGGAGGGCGATAAAATTACTAACCCTAATTATATGTTTTTACCAAAGAAACAAGATTTAACTGCAATTGTTCCTATGGTAACGGTTATGAGGCCATATATATATAATCACTCCTATGTTAATTTGTAATTTTCCTATGTCTGTGTCTTCCATTTTTGAGATTTTAAAGTACTATTTAATGTGGGTTTCCAAACATCTGTCATTTTTAACACTTATTGGGTATTGAATACTACAGACAAAATGCGAAATTGTATTGAATTCCTCGATAGATACACAAATACATCTACGCATATATATATATATATGTATGTATTGAATTGTTTGATCCATGTTGCAAAATATACATATAGGCAGATATGTATATCCATTTATACAGACAGAGACCATTGTGGCTTGTTCAACAATGCAACAAGAATTTATATATATGTTGCAGGGGTGTTAATTTATTCTGTCATTGTTGTACAATGGGGGTGGATGAAGTAAATGCAATATTGAGTGTTGCAATGTGGGAAAGAATACTTTGTTTAAGTTGTATTGTTGAAACACCCAAGTTGTGGTGTTGGTTTCATTGTAGACTATTGTAAAAATTGTCGCCTTCGACTGTGTGGTCGATTTCACAACAAGTTGGAGGCTTTTAAAATTCTTGTTCTCAGCAATCTGTAAGTCGTTGTATATGGGTGTTTTGGATAAATGATTTATTTATTGTTTATGTTAAAATTGTTGTTCTCTGGAATCTGCAAATCATTTTACATGGTTGTTGCAGCATGGGAAAGTATAGCCTGAAATGTGCCAAAAAATATATTGATTGAGTTGCATTCTTGAAGGAGCCATTGTGGTATTGTTTGTTTCTCTCCATTATATATTTAAGCATAAGATTTCTCTCTCTCTCTCTCTCTTATCACCTCTCTCTCTCTCCTACTCCATATATACTCTATATATATATATATATATGTATGTACTCTTTCTCTTTCATATATGTATATATATATATATATATATATGCATGTATGTATGTATGTATATATATATATATATATATACATGTAATATTAATGTATATATATATATATATGCATGTATGTATGTATATATATATGTATATATATATATATGTATATATAAAATAAATATATATATATATATATATATATATATATATATATATATATATACACACATACAACAATGACAGGATGTATTAACCCTCGCGTGAGAAAACCTACCCACCAAACTAATTTTATCTCCAACATGTTTCTGCTTTCATACTAACCCTCTGCATATATATACATATGCAATCAATCCTATCTTAATCTGCAATTGGTCCTATCTTAATGGGTGTAATGACAAAGATGCATAGAGATAACTAAAACAATAAACGAAGGGCAATAAATTCACTAACCCTAACCTTATTTTTTTGCCAAAGAAACAAGATTTAACTACAATTGCTCATGTGGTAATGGGTATAAGGCCATATATTTATGCAATCACTCTTATGTTAATCTGCAATTGCTCCTATGTTAGTGGCTGTAACAACAAAGATGCACAAAGATAACCAAAACAACAAATGCAGGGCAATAAAATTACTAACCCTAACCATATTTTTTGACAAAAGAAAGGCCAAAGATGCACAAAGATAACAACAAACAATAACAAGGGACAGAAAAATTACTAACCCTAACCATATTTTTTGATGAAAGAAAGAAGATCCCATATTTTTTGGCAAAAGAAAGAAGATTTAACTACAATTGCTCCTATGGTGATGGGTGTAATGCCAAAGATGCATAAGCATAACTACAAACAATAAAAAAAGGACAAAAAGTGTATGTAAGTGTATATGTGTATGTATATGTATATGTACATATATGTATACATATATCTATGTGTATATGTATATGTACCAAAAGTTCTATAAGTCAGTAACATGTTTTGGACATACTAGTAGATTAAACTATGTATATGTGTTTTATAAAATTATATTTTACTAACTTATACATTCAAATTTTCCCTTCTTGCATGGCTAGATAGGCTCTAGTATATATCAAAATCAAGTATGTTTATGAAGTTATTTGTGTACAATTTATGCTTTGAAGCAAAAGCTCTCATATTCCTTTGATGTCTTCATTTTAACAATATCTGGCTTTTTCATCCACGGAATTGGTTTTGTTTTCAATCAAGACTTTCCATAAATTCTTCTTTCCCTATACTTATCATCATTATAGACAAGTCCCACCTTGTCTGATTCTTTATCTGCATTCTCTTTTCCTTAAAGTTAATTCAGCAAAAAAAATACTACAAAAAAGGAAAACATCTATAAGAACACGATTTTTTTTGCAACTTTGTCATTGTGCAATATATGATATATGTGTATTCATGAGTTTTTAGACACACTAGAGCATGACAAACATAGTCTATTCTAGACATTGCATTTTTCCATGTCTACACAGTTATCTTTTTAGCTTATGGTGAATATTATCTAAATGCAACTTTTTATCAACATATCCATCTTTTCAAACTTGTTACACAAAAAAAATAGTGGAATATAAGAAATCATATATGCAAACAACAAAATTTCCCCTTTCGCCATTGTGTGATATATGATATGGCACCATTGAATTTTTAATGGGCCTTGCATACTTTTCTTGCTCAAGGGTTTGGCTAGAGCCCATGAGGCTTCATGATTCCAATAGGGAAGGGAGGATATTGAGCATGAGTGTTGTGGTTTTTGCTTTCACCGGCATATATTTGCTCCCACATATCCACAACATATTGTACTCTATCGATTGTAATTCTACATGGATATAGAGCTACCTTTGCATAGTACTAATTCAACTATTTAAACCTTGTTCTTTACGATGATAGCTATGTCCTTTAGGTTATCACAAGAATTATATAATGTGATTCTAAATATTTCTATGTTAAAAAAACCTTGCCCATCTCTTTAAACTTATACATAGCTAACAAAATTTAAAAAATATTGATATAAGATTCAAGCTATGTGCTTTGGTGGTAAATATTGAAGACAAATACATAATTGTATAACAGGTATTAGAATAATAGCAATTTGCTACTAAATATTATAGACATAAAACCACATTAAATAGAGCTTTAAAATATGGAGTATAGGAAAGGAAAACTACAATAACAGACAGTTTGTTACGGGGAACTGAAAAGAATAATATCATGAAGAACAATTTGTTATCACAAAATTCAAAAAGATGAAAAAAAAAGAATATCATGGAACATATTGAAACAAGACATATAACATGTTCCATCGAAACAAAATAACACATACACAAAGCAAAAAAAATTGAAAGTAGTTCAAAGGTATAGGTGAATGTCATGTTTGTACTTTATACCTATCTACAAAATTCCAAAAATTTGAAACTTAAAAGCAATAGTTCTTTTACAACTTCTCATTTTTTGTCTACAATATTCAGTGCCAAAAAATGTAGCTTCAATTTTGAGTTGATAAGCCAACTGTTACATAGAATGCTTGTGTTGTATCAATATCCACTTGTTGATAACAAACTATTCATTATTGTAGTTCACCTCTTCTATTCTCCATGTTCTTAAGTTCTATTTATTGTGTCTTGCCTTTTTCATGTTCACTATGGGATGCTAAGGCTTCTATTTTGCAAATATGAACGTAATTTGTTCCTATGTTTGCATATATATATTTTGTACATTCATTGACCTTGTCCCGCTCTCTGCACGAGGTATACCTACACCTTGTTTATGTGATATACTCTATTGCAGATGTAATACATATTATTTGTTATAAACTATAGAGTTGTTTATATTATCTAATTTACATATTGTCTACCAATTACACATGTTCGTCATAGTAAACTTCGAATTTTCCTTCTGACTAACTATATCTGATTGAAACCATTTTAGATTTCAAAGATTTTGAACTGTAACTGCACACCTCCACAATATTAAATAGTTTTGTGATCACATGTTTGGCATGGTGTACAAGCTGCAACTACATTCTATTTATATAGAAGGTAAGGCTACATGCCCTTTATTCCATCTCATATTTCATGACTATGTGTCAAATTATTTGTCATAAATGGTACAACTATATATATTTTTAAAAATGTATAAGAATGATTTCAACTAAACAAAATTTTTAGGTTAATGCTATGAGATTTCCACAATCTATAATACTTAAGATTTGTTATTTTTGGATAATTGATTGTGTTTTTGTTTCTAGATGAAAAAACTTAAACACAATCAAATATCTAGAAACAACAAACTTAGGTGCCCAAACATTGGCTTCACCATTGATCATAGTGGTGAGCAGTGTATCTTCTTTCTCGGGGGTTTGGTGACAACCCATGAGGCTGCATGACCCAATATGGCAGGGTGGAGAGCAAACCTTCTTTTGTGTTGTTCATACTACATCCAATTGCACCCAACAGGTATGGCTACATCTTATTTAAGACTTCTTGTTTGCAAATATGAACATAATTTATTCATGTGTTTGCATATATATATATATATTCACACATTCATTGAGCTCCCTTGAATTTGATTTTAATATGCTGCCATCTCTTATTTCATGAATACATGTCAAATTCCTTGTGATAAATAATACAACTATATATATTTCTAAAAATGTATAACATTGATTTCAACTAGAGAAAATTCTCAGGTTGTATGTTCTTGCTCGAGGGTTTGCTAACAGCCCATGAGGCTGCATGACCTAATATGGCAGGGCGGAGAGTAGGGCTTGTTTTCTTTTGTTCATACTACATTCAGTTGCACCAACAAGGTATGCCTACATCTTATCTAAGATTTCTGCTTTGCAAATATGAATGCAATTTATCCCTGTGTTTGCATATATATTTGCACATTCATTGAGCTCCCATGCTTTTGATTCTACTATGGTGCCCACATTGTTTTTAGCTTGCTAACAAATAAATTGATTGTATAAGAGGAGGTGCATTATCTGGCATCCAATATTATAGAGAAATAGGGAATTGTAACATAACTATTAGTATAACATAGATACATATATTTATGCATATATACATTTATATTACATATATATATGTGTGTGTGTGTGTATAAATATATACGTATATATATGTATATATGTATATATGTACACATGTATATATATGTAACCAACACCACAATGGCTATTTCGACAATGCAACTTAATCAAAGTACACATTCCCACACTACAACATTCAATATCCTATTTACTTCATTCAACTGCATTCACTTCGACTGTCCCGACCGTGCAACAACGACATAATGCATTGATGCTTGCATGGGCAACCACTTGCCATTCAACCTTCATGTATTGAGGAACCCAACTGCACCATTGCAAGCCCATGTAGTTACGAAGCTCCATGATGCCATAAAAAAAAACACCGCTCGCATCTCCACCGACCAGGACATCTCTAGTGCTGCCAATGATTCTTATGTCTTTTCCCTAATAGTTGTTTCACAGTTTCCCTATTTTGTCTACAATATTCAGTGGAAAATAACGTAGTGTCAATTTTGAATTGACAAGCCAACTATTACATAGAATTTGCTGTCACAGCTTGCCCGTATAGTGATAGAATTTTGGTAAGCAGGAATATGTTGCAAACTTAAAACTATACATGCATTTTTCTGACCTGTTACAAAAAATACTTAACAATCAGAGGAAAATGAGATATTTTCAAAACCTACATTAAATAGAACTTTAAAATATGGAGAATAGAACATGCAAACTATGATAATGAACAGTTTGGTATGGCTAACTGCAATGTGCATACATATATATATACATACATATACATATATATATACACATGTATACATATATATGTATATGTATACATACATACATATACATATATATGTATATGTATACATACATACATATACATATATATGTATATGTATACATACATACATATACATATATATGTATACACACACACACACATATATGTATATGTATATATATATGTACAACTCAAAGGTTCTGGAGCACAATAGTTTTAAAACCCTCCAATCTGCTATCAAACATAGGAATAGTGAACGATTTTTTAAAATAGTTTGCTATCAAACCAATACCACTGTGATCCCAAGCAAAAAAAAAAAAGATATCAAATGCATAAAAATCTCTTTTACAGTTTCCCTAATTCTCTATAATATTTAGTGCCAAACAATGTAGCTTGATTTTTCAATTGAGAACCCAACTATTACATAGATTGCTTGTCTTCTATCAATATGTTTCACAATATAGAGAAATTGTAAAAGAACTATTAGGAAAACACTTTAAGAATTAGATATAAATGACAGATGATAGAAACCTGCATCAAACATATCGATACAAAATAAGCAGTCTATGTAATAGTTGGCTTGTTTAATCAAAATTGCTCACATAGGAAAACACTTGCCTTTTGCTTCCATGTACCAAGGCAACCACCTGGCCCGCCACCACCATATGCAGGTAGGAAGATCTGCCACTATCACAAGCGGCCTTTGGTAGTTTGGGCATTTCAATATATATATATGTGTATATATATGTCTCTATGTTTGAGGAAATTGAATACCTTTTCGCTTTTTGTGAATAATATTTAGAATAAGTGTTCCTTTCTTGTTTGGGGCTTTGGCTAGAGGTCGCAAGGCTTCATGATATGAATATCGTGTGGAGGAGACCGACTGTCCATTTGCAACTTTTGCTTCCCACTACCATATATTTCTTGTTGGTTATATACATGGTCACACAAACTCTCCGATGCACTTGCCTTTGAAAAACATACTCTATTCTATCCATTGCATTTGAAATTCTTTCCACAGTTCTCTTCTCAAGTCCCAAAATAGATCACTTGTTAACAATTCTTTACCAACATGACATTTAGTCAGTATCTTCCATTTTATCTCTTTGTATTTAGTTCGCTAACCTCTTTTATTGTATATCTACATTGTTTCATTTATAATACTACATAGATACAATGGGCATTCAAGAAAATTAGTCTATTGTAAACTATCTATTTGAAATTCTTCCATGGTCCAACAACTCAATCCAATATAGCTTGTCCTTGCTAAACACCATCAACAATGCATGTATATGTGTATATATATATATATATATATATATATATATATATATATATATATATATATATATA